>CAIGRN010015089.1:0-32780 GCA_903798345.1 Fraxinus anomala
CCCCCCCCCCCCCCCCAACACCCTGCAGTAGAGCATTTTTCCAGAATCTATTTGCTTTTCGTTAACTTTAAATTTTGTTTATTCCTAAAATCTGTTTTCGAGGTGCCTACTTCTCAATCTCATTAACTCTTCATAGGCAGACACATGAACTGGTATAAAACATCCCATATTTAGCACAAATCCATGTGACCAATTAAATGAATAATGTAGCATTGCATTTAAGTGTATGTCATTTAATGCTATGCAACTGCCATAGACTTTTATTTAACACCAGTTGTGATAAATAGCATTTAACTCTCAGTTTTTCTTTTTTTTTCTTTTTTTTGTCTGCAGTTTATTCAGTTCTAATTGCTTCATTACAATTACTGCATGAACACATGATGTGTGAATTTAGTGGTTAGTAAAGTTTGACCTGGAGAAGTGATTAATGACATCTGCCTAACAGTCAACTACCTTATAAATGCATCTCCTTTTCTTTCCTTCGTGTGCCTGCCTGTGCACAATCCAGGAGAGCGAAGAGGGGTAGGAGTGTGGACCTGGATACCATGTTTGAATTAGAGATGTCAAAAAGTATCTTGCCATTCAAGCTCAAGTGTCTTGCAAGCATGGCAAGGCCCATAGACCAAAATGCATCTATAGTTGACCTGTTTTGGGCCGACTGCGCATAAAAGAAAAGGAAATTTACAATTAGTCTTTGAGCCCGTGCCTGTTTGCAGTGTCGGATCCAGATAATCCTGGCCTGCCAAAAAAAGAGGGCCGGTGCCGAGCCAATCTTGGTTTGACGCTGGGCTTTTCTGCAATTTTGCTTCTAATTCTAAACTTTATCATGTGTGCAACTTACCAGCTGCTCAGGAAGTTACAGAAACAAAGTCGCCTGAAAATGGAAGTGTCAATCCTCACTCAACAGCAATTGGGCTTAAACAATACAGAAAATGGCTCCAGATGGCTATATATACAGTCCTGGTTCTCACCGGCCAAGCAGCAGCGACACTCCTTGGACAACTCTATTACAACAAAGGTGGAAAAAGCAAACGGATTGGAAGTCTTGTGCAGCTTGCAGGATTTCCAATTCTTCTTCCCTTCCTCTGGATTACAGCAACTAAAAGACCTACTTCAGACAATGAAAGCACATTACTTCTAATATCATTATACATTGCTTTCAGCATTTCCCTTGCATTTGATAGCATGCTATATACAGATGGGCTCAAATACTTTCCTGTCTCTAATTTTTCCCTCGTTTGTGCGAGCCAATTGGGATTTAACGCTTTCTTTTCCTACTTCCTTAATTCTCAAAAGTTCACTCCTTTTATACTTTAACTCTGTGTTTCTCCTGACTGTGTCGTCCACGCTCCTTGTTTTTCAACCTGACCCTTCAGATTCAACTGTTAAGGGTAAGTATGCAGTAGGATTCAAATGCACCCTCAGTGGTACTGCTGGATACGCATTACCTCTATCCTTGTCGCAACTCTTTTTGGGAAGGTTCTGAAAATGGAAAGCATTAATGGGATCTTAAATGTGACATTCTCCACGTCACTTGTGGCAACTTGCACCATTCTAGTAGGCCTTTTCGCCAGTGCAGAGTGGAAAACTTTGGAGGCAGAAATGGAGGGGATTGAACTGGGGAAAACATCCTATGTTATGACTGATTTGGACAGCATTGTCAGGACAGATAGTGTTAATTGGTCTCATGGCATTGATTTTGAAAGTGTCGTCTCTTTTTGCCAATGTCATTAGTGCTCCAAATGTGCAAATTGTTCCAGTTCTAGCAGTTACAGTCTTCCAGGACAAAATGACTAAAGTGAAAGTTGTTTCCATGCTGTTGGCTATTTGGGGGTGTGTATCCTATATATATCAGCAGTATATTGATGATTTGAAGTCCAAGACTGACAGCATAAATGTAGATAAAGAGCCTGAAATCTCCCTTGTTGAAAGGAAATGAATTATTTATATTTGGCTCTGTGTTTGCACGCGGTACTAGTTAAGACTGAGCAGTATTCTAGATAATTTTAGCTTGTTTAGCTTCGTTATTTTCCAGTACTCTCTTGTCTACGTTACCAAGCATACCATAAATGAAACAAGAATCTTCTAACAAAGTAGTCAATGATACAGAGAAGTTCAATCAAAAAATTATCGTACCTAATTTTGGTAGAAAAGAAAAGCATATATTACAAGTGTCAGCATGCACTATTCTGAACTCCATCAATTCTAATTCAAGAAAATTCAGTTCTACATGCAAAATCAGTAATGACAAGGTTTCGCTAATCAACGTCTCAATATAGTAACTGTTATAATTTTGTCTCAGTTAAATAACTAACTTGTCTGAAACAAAACTTATGTTTCAAAGTATTATATATAACTATGGATGTGTTTATAACTTCTGGAAAATAATTAATACCTTCTATGGAGCAAAACATTATGCTAAGATACAGAAGAATAGACGTTAGCTTGACTCACGTAACAGCAGGTGCATAAAGTAAATCTGCTACATAAGACGGCCCACGTAATTAGCTCGAGGGTACTTCGTTTTTAGTTGTGGCCATTGCACAAATAACTGATCAGCCATGTGTAGTTTGTAAAGAAGCAAGCCACTCAAAGATAGCCTCCTCACTCTAGCTATGCTCTCAACATAGAAGATGGACGACCATCTAATCCCAAGAACCTGAAAGATGCATTTAAAAGTTATTTAATAAAAAAATTATCATGGGCTGTTCCCAACCTTAAGGTAGTCAGTGCGAGAATTAATTTTTGCAATGTGTAATGGCCTCTAAGAATTAAGAAATAAAATGGACAATGGAGTTAATGCATTCAAACCTTGAAAAGAAATGCAATTGCACATAGGGGTATACAAGTTCCAGGGCCATTGCACAAAATCTGGGAAAAGAATGTAGCAGTAAGTATTGATATAAAGGAAATAAAATTTAAAACAACATAAAGGACAGTCATAATACCACTTGGGGCCGCATCTTAACCATTAGCCACAATGCATGCGCTATAGCAATCACAGTTGTTCCAGTAGAAGTTATGTATGATTGACCAACCTCTCTGCTCCTATATATTTGCATGAAATGAGCAGTTCCTACCACGTTGACGCCTGTCTAAAACAAGAAAAGCAAACATAAAGGACACAACAATAATACCTGGGCATCTACAGAAACATGACACTCATCACTACCACTAATCCTTCAAATGCAGATTTGACTCCCCAATACATGAGATATAAGATACAATCAAAATTTATTAACAAAAAACACGATGTACGCTGAAAAGGCTAGTTCTGACATCTCAAACATGCGAGAAGATGTGACAGAAAAGGATTCATTCTTTTCTGTTGCATTTAAAATCTTGGTTTTGAAAGGCTGGTAAACTGTAAGGTTAAAAAAATAAAAATAATATATACACACACACACACACACACATGTACGTTGTTCACTAATGAGAATCAATCCAGAATTGTAGTGTTTCTCAATAAAGAGCTAAGTATGATAGATTCTTAGAGAGGAAGTCGTACTGTGATTAAAATATCATCTTGCCTGCATTCTTAATTAATAAACTGTGTATTCACCCTATGCATGGATCCTATGAGATCAAACCATATAATTGTGTTTTGAATTCTTGAGTTTTAAAATTTTCCGTGTTTGTTCATTGTTCAAGATCCAAGGAGGGATTAATTTTTGTTTCTTGAATTCCATAAACTAGCAGAAGAAATTTGGACTTTGCATACCATGCATCCTCTGACCTATAATACCCTTTTCCAGTTTAACAAAAAACACTTTTTCGATATTGCACTATTTTCACTTTTTCCAATATCGAATTTTCGTTGAACAACTTTAGGTATCCTAATACTAGCATGTTATCCCTGAATCCCCAGCCCAGACATCCATTGCTGACTCCAAAGTTTAATAATTCACATATCTGAGACACCTAGATTCACACATGTCGAATAATATAGGACGTTACATACCACATCCACCAAGGAACCCTCGAGGACACGGGCCTTTTGAAGACTCATATTATCAGTTGCAGCAGCAACATAATATCTTGGCTTAAACCTTTCTTTCTGTAACACTGCTAACAAATTTAGCATCTCTGCCGTATGCCCACCTACATTAGAATCAAATAACACCAAAATTTATATGCAGTAAAAAGAACTATAAAATGAAACTCTCAAATTCTGTCTCCAGTTGCCTGGAATGGGAACTTTGAATTGGAAGATAATTGAGCTAGTTTAATATAAACTGATTGTTCAACCAACTTCTATGCAAAGGCCGGATCAAACTTGAAACATGAAAAATACAGAAACAGGCTACTTTCTATACCTGAGCCCAGAACAATTAATGTACTGAGGGGTCCTGGTGATCTAGGATAAAGAGCTTTGCAGCTGCGGTATAAAACATAAAAAACGCGAACTATAATTAAGGTGATGATACCAACAACCAGGAGGATATAAACAATTGGGAAATCCATGTTGGACAAGAAACAGCCATTGCTATTATCCATTGCAAGAAGCTTTCAGTGTTTCAGCCTCCTACATTAAATTACACAAATCATTAGCATAACCCTAATAGGAGTTGATAAATTAAACTATGCAATTTAAAAGTCCAGCCTTTCCACAAATATCTCAAAATAAGAACTAAAATTTACAAGTAAATATTTGATAATTATAAATATAAAGAACAAAATATCAAAATATTGAGTTGAGTCGACATACTCTTGATTCTAATTCTTGATTAGAGGCTTAGATTCATCGCTTCCCCCTTCAAATTTTTTATTCAAAACTTCACTTAAATACAGTCTTCACTTAAATTCTTTGGATTAAATTGGGCCCAGGTTACAAATGCACTTTCGATGTATGACATGAAGTGTTACAAGGGCACACACGAGATGTATATATTATCTTAACCTCAACTCTCGTGTCTGTTCAACTAGTTAATTATTTTGATTAGTTAAAGCTCAAGCATAATGTCCCTTTCCATGTCTGTTAGAATTTCGTTTTATTATTAACAATAAATACAAGTTCAAAACAAATGAAAGTCCTTACTCAGCGTTGGTTTTGATTAATTTTGACATAACAGGGATACTATGTTTACTGAACAGAAACCATTAAAAATTTTGCCTCATTACTGTTATAATTAGAAAAAAGAACACGAAAGAAACCTTCAATTTTGTTGGTTACAAGAATATTCAAAACAAAAAGAAGAAAAATTTACTGCTAAAATTTCTGAACTATTCAAACAATATCTGAGATCGCAATTTGCAATAAGCATAGAATTCTACCAAATAAAGATAAAGAACATAATAATTAACAAGTACTATTAAAGTCTAAAGATATCTATGAATTTATAAAGACCCAATTAAAAAATTATCAAAATAGTTCTAACCTTGGAATGAAATCAAGAGCGTTTCGGTATAAAAAATGTAAGAAGACATACTCAAAATAGTTCTACCCAATTGAATATTGCAGCCTGCTGGGCATATTCGATAGTCGGAGATGTGGAGAGAAACGGGTTAAATGGTCACCCAACTTTATCATATAACGTTTTACGATGATTATCTAATTTCATTTAATATTTCATCATGATCATTTAATTTTTTTCACAATTTTCACTAATTTTCAAAGGAGTAAAATAGCAACTTTGTATTATATATATATAATAAATTTTAAAAAAACAAAAATAAAAGTTTTTTTTAAATTTTAAAAATATTTTTAAAATAATTTTTTATTTTATTTTATTTTATTAAGGGACGTTTTTTCAAAATAAATTTGTATTTTATTTTATTTTTCTAAGTAACTTTTTTTTAAAATAAGTTTTTATTTTATTTTATTTTCTTAAGTAACATTTTTTAAAAAAAATAAGTTTTTATTTTATTTTTTAAGTAACTTTTTTTTAAATAGCTTTTTATTTTATTTTTTAAATAAGTTTTATTTTAATTTTTTTTAAAATAGGTTTTTATTTTAAATTTATTTTATATATATAATGCAAAGTTGTCGTTTTACTCCTTTTAAAATTAATGAAAATAATGAAAAGAAGTTGGATGGCCATGGAGAAAAATAATATGAAATTTGATTGTCATGATGAAATAAAATCAAATTGGGTGGATGTGGTAATACTAAATATAAAGTTAAATGGTTATGGTGAAATAAAATCGGTTTAAGAGGAAAGAAGAAGGTAGTGAAAGATGTTATTGATGAATGTGATTTATCACATAACACCTGTTGGATTTTAAGCACAAAAGAATAGAGAAATCAACACAAATATTTAACGTGATTCGACGATATGCCTACGTCCACAAGGAGCGAAATTGAGATTTTATTCGGTATAAATAATAGGGTTACATCATATACATCATTAGTATTTATATTAACCAGTCCTAATCCATACAAGACTTTTGGGCCCATACAATAAAATACACATGTACCAAGTCACATATACAATAATCTCCACTTAGACTGATATTATAGCATCACTAGTATTGGATAACATTATTCAACAAACAATTCTTGTCTATCTTCAAACGATCAAATTGCTATCAGTTTGGATCAGTAGTACAATTTTTTTCGTATTTACATGCGAGATGCTGAGGGTGAATTGACTTTCCATTATAAACTCTACAAGTGATAACACTAGGCTAAGAAAAGAGAGGGAAAAAAAAAAAAAAAAAAAAAAAAAGGAAAGAAAGAAGGAAGACTTGCAACTTTTGCCATTCTGTACCAATGGATTGAGGCTTCTCATTTTTCTATAATACGACTTCAGTGTATGAAATAACAATTTGAATGTCGATCTTAAATTAACATAACATAAACATAGTTAGGGTGCAACTCAATCTAAAATACTTCCAACTTATATAAATGTCTGGTTTATCTCTATATGTATAACATTATAGTATTATCTAAAGTAACTTCTTTAGTGCATCAAGGAATGCTGAATTAGATCGTCAAAAATAGGCAAGATATCATATTAAAATGTGTAGTTGTAAAAAATGGTAATGCAAGAATTTGTTCATCTCACGTCAGTATTCAAGGAAACACGTTCATTTGAATTTAATGACACTATTAAAGAGATGATCTTTTAGCTTATTAAGTTCTAAAAAATAAAAAATAAAATGGTTCTTTTTTCTTAATCAAAGGGCACTTGAATTTAACGATATCTCTATCCATCCGCATTAATGATGCATATCCAACGGCACAAATGGCTATCCTTAATTGGTCAGAATGAAGTTCTTACACAATGGATTAGATTTTTTTGACCTAATATATCCAACAATGGTTAGTGGTGCTAGAGGTTGCCATATGGATATGTAACGTCAAGCTATCAAAATGTAACCCACCAATGAAAATTCAGATAATGATTTCTTTAGATCAGGACCTTTGCTGCCCAATTCATATAAATTATTTTACTGGGCTGACCATGGAACACAAGCCAAATATACCAAACAATTTTCATTGATCAGTGTAGCTTTCTGTTTAATTTAGTCTGCAATGGCTGCATCGACAATGGCTCTTTCTTCCCCATCTTTTGCCGGGAAGGCAGTTAAGCTTTCACCGTCAGCTCCTCAGATCACCGGTAATGGAAGAGTCTCCATGAGGAAAACTGCTACCAAGCCTATTTCATCCGGCAGTCCATGGTACGGCCCTGACCGTGTCAAGTACTTGGGTCCATTCTCTGGTGAGCCACCGAGCTATCTCACTGGTGAGTTCCCTGGTGACTATGGTTGGGACACTGCTGGACTCTCAGCTGACCCTGAGACATTCGCCAAGAACCGTGAACTTGAGGTGATCCACTGCAGATGGGCTATGCTTGGAGCCCTTGGATGTGTTTTCCCTGAGCTCTTGGCTCGTAATGGAGTTAAGTTCGGTGAAGCCGTGTGGTTCAAGGCTGGATCCCAGATCTTTAGTGAGGGTGGACTTGACTACCTAGGCAACCCAAGCTTGATCCATGCACAGAGCATTTTGGCCATCTGGGCTTGCCAAGTCATCTTGATGGGAGCTGTTGAGGGCTACCGTGTAGCCGGAGGGCCACTTGGTGAAGTAGTCGACCCACTTTACCCTGGTGGCAGTTTCGACCCATTGGGTCTTGCTGATGACCCTGAAGCTTTCGCTGAGCTCAAGGTTAAGGAAATCAAGAATGGAAGATTGGCCATGTTCTCTATGTTTGGTTTCTTTGTTCAAGCTATTGTAACTGGAAAGGGTCCTTTGGAAAACCTTGCTGACCATCTAGCAGACCCCGTTAACAACAATGCTTGGGCATACGCCACAAACTTTGTTCCCGGCAAGTGAGCACGAAAAATCCAGCTGAATCATAATTTGGTGTGGTGTGGTGTGGGAAGTGTTAATATATATGGATTTGTTCTAATGAAAAGTGTGATATTTTGCATCGTTGAGTACCAATTTCAGAATGAATATCTGTATAATGCAGATTTAATATTTGAAAATGCTTAAGAATAGATCGAACTAGTAAAATTGATGACGATTAAGATAAATATAAAGGGAAATGAGAGAGCTCAATTGTCTTATTTTATATCGTCTTCTCTTTGTATCAAATTGTTTATATACTTGCCTTCTGAAGTAGAAGATGAAGTCATAATTATCTGACTGTCAAGGAATCTGGATTACAGGAAATCAGCACATATAAGGCTATAACATTACAATTATTTGTCGTGGGAAAGGAAAAAAAAAAAGTAAAAATGAAAAAAAAATAAAAAAAATCTCGTGTTCCAAAACACGAATGCATTGAGAAATTTGAAATATAAATGCTTCTTTAATAGGAAATTCTCTTGTTTACAACTGCCAAGGGTGTAAACCAGAATACAATATCTATTCTTCAATTAAATATAGAAATGCAGCATAATTTAGGCTAAGCTTCACTGATAAATTGTATTGCACTTGTTTTTTTCCTCACTTTCCTTGTATTCGACAACAAGCAAGCAGCTAGGATGCAGCCATTGCAGGATTGTTGCATTATGAGGCTAAGTTCAAATGATAAAGTATTCACCGCAGGAAGTTCACATCATTTTACGTAGCTTTAACAGGGAAGATAATACTTTTTCCATGTCAGATCGATTCTCAGGATCTGGGCTGGTGCAGGACAATGCTAAATGGAGAAGCCCTTCTAGTACCTCTTGTTTCTTGGTAGTATACGACACTAAACGAGGATCCACGATTTGAAGTAGGCCATTGATTCCATATGCAAGTGCTTTCTGCATAAGTTGAGACAAGGTAATTGGCAATCCTTCTTCTCCTGTAAGTCCTGTTGGCCCTTTTGCTGTGATCAGCTCCATCACTATAATACCGAAGCTGAAGATGTCCACTTTTGTCGTTACTTTCCTCATGTATGCAAATTCTGATACATAGAAAAGCATGTTATTCATAAGATAGGGTCCAACATCAGAAAAGGGCATGTAAGAAAGAGCATGAAATGTTTGTTCCACGCGAAAGATGATTTAGTTGTATATCATATTCTTGAATTTTCATAGTGCTAGTACCAATATATATTTACACAAATCATTTGAACTTGGAAAACTAGGTAGAAAATCTTCCTAGAACACCTCGTGTGAATTACTAAAACATGCCAAATGTACTGAAAAGCATTACCTGGGGCCATGTAGCCAATAGTCCCTTCAAATGCTGATGCTGACGAGATGCTGCTTCCATCCTCCAGGTGAATTCCAAGCATCCGTGCCGTGCCAAAATCACTCACGTGTGCTTCCATCTTAACATCCAAAAGAATATTAGAAGGCTTCAAGTCACAGTGCACTATGGGAAAATCGTAACAGGAGTGCAAGTACACCAACCCACTGGCAATGGAAACTAAAGAATCAATCCTCTCTATGAGTGTCCAACTGGGATTGTCCTTTTCTGAGTCATGTATAATTTTTTCCAAGTTACCATTTTCCATGAATTCCAAAATTAATGCTCTAAGATTACGACTCTCCCAAGCATAGCCTAGCACCTTAACCAAATTCTTGTGCCTCAGTTGGCTCAAAATCTTGACTTCCCTGTTGAAGCATTTATCTGAAACTTCCAAGAAATGATGTATATTCAGTTTCTTCACGGCTATTGCCTTTCCATCTTCCAATGTGCCCTTGTACACAGTACTTACACTGCTTGCACCAATAACATTATGCTCACTGAAGAAATTAGTAGCAACCTCTAAATCCTTTGGACTAAATCTTTTGAGGGTCAATGCGGCCGTGAAATCCAGCTTCGGATTCTCAAGCTTTTCGGTTTTCTGTTTCTTGATCTTTCGGCGTACAGCATAAATTGCCAATAGCAGAATAATAAGGATAAATACACAACCAAGTGCTGAAAGGATGAACGATATCTTCTTTCCAAGATGATGGAAACTTTTCAGATTATTCCTGGTGCTACATGACTTGAAAAATTTTGTTCCACAAAGAGCTGGATTTCCTTGTAAACTAGTTGAACTTATGTTTCCAAATACACCAGCTTCAGGAACACGGCCTTCAAGCAGATTGACAGAAAGATTGAGAAATTTCAAACTGAAAATATTGGCCAAGCTCTCGGGAATGATGCCATCAAACTCGTTTTGGGACAGATCAAGGGACGAAAGATGCCTCAGACTTGCCAAATTTTCAGGAAGTGCACCATTCAACTGATTCCTGGAAAGGTTCAGGTTCACAAGTTCACTAAGTTGAGGAAAAATTTCATCGGGGAGTTGGCTAGAGAAATTGTTCCCTGAAAGATCTAGGGAGATCAAATTTCTGCAGCCCTTTAGTGCTCTAGGAATGCTTCCAGACAAATTATTGTTTGACAAGTCAATAACTTGTACCATGTTCAACATGCTAATCTCCTCCGGGATTGTCATGTTCATGAAATTGTATGAGAGATTAAGGGAGATTTGCAAATTCTTCACACTTGCAATCAGTGACCCTGGAATAGATCCACTAATATGGTTGCGGGAGAGATCTAAGGTTATCAATCTCCTAAGCCGTGCTAAGCTTTTTGGCATTGTCCCATTAAGCTTGTTTCCACTGAGGTCCAAGTAAGACAATGATTCAAGTTTTGAAATAGCACGAGGAATTGGCCCGACAAATTTATTGTTCTGTAACTGGAGATCAGTAAGTTGTTCGAGCTCAGATAGATTTTCTGGGATTAATCCTTCCAGCTCATTGTCATTCAGTGCAAGGCCCTGGAGAAGTGTTAGTTTTGAAAGTTCTGGAGGAACTGGACCCGAGAACCTATTTCTATGAATCACCAAATCTATCAGTTGACTTAGATTACCGATCTCACTTGGGATTGGCCCGAATAATGAATTATCACGCGAGCGCAGAATTCTGAGACTCGCCAGTCTGCCAATGTTCGGGTTGAGGGTACCACTAAAGTTGTTTTGGCTTAGATCTAGTGTTTCAAGCTTTGAGCAGTTGAAGAGGTCATCAGGTATGTTATCTGAGATTTTATTGTTCCCTAAAGATAAATACGTAAGATTTGACAATTGCCCCAATCCCTCTGGCATTTTTCCAGTAAATCTATTACTAGTCAAAGTTATCACAAGAAGACGCGTACAATTGATAATACTAGATGGAATGGGTCCCTCGAGGAGATTATCATTCAAGGTTAAATTCTTCAAATTGTACAAGAATCCAATATCTTTAGGAAGTGGCCCTGTCAGTGAATTGAAGCCTATAGACAAATATGTCAAGTTCCACAAGTCTGTTATTTTTAAAGGGATCTCACCGGTGAACCTATTTGAATGGAGAGTCAGCACTTCTAGTGCACTCAAAGAGCCGATTTCAGAAGGTATATTACCAACCAACTCATTCTGGGAGAGTTCCAAATGAGTTAAAGATTTCATCCTAAACAATGAGTGTGGAATTGTGGAGTTCAACTTGTTATTGTACAGCCTCAAGGCTTCTAAGTTAACCAAATTTCCCAGTTCCACGGGGATGCCACCAGTGAACTGATTGCTGTATATGTTGAGCAAGGTTAACTTTGTACAATAGCCAAGTTCAGGAGGGATTTTTCCAGAAAGAAAGTTGAAATACAATTGAAGCATTTCCAAGTTTAACATATTTCCAATTTCTTGAGGGATTTTTCCAAATAGCCGGTTGTTACTTAAATCTAGAGCTTGCAATGCCTTCAATGTACCAATAGAAGAAGGTATGGAACCTTCTAAATTGTTATCATAGGCGACAAAAATTTGAAGGTTTTCAAAGTTACCAATTTTCGAAGGAATTATCCCCGTGAGATTGTTGTATACGAGACCGAGTTGTAATAACCCCGTGCAGTTGCACAAGCTATCAGGGATGCTTCCGTTCAAGAAATTGTTTCCAAAGTCAATAGTCTGCAAATTTTTCAGAATTCCAAGTTCTGCTGGAATGGAACCCGTAAGATAGTTCTGATAAAGGACTAATTGAGTAAGCTGTGTGCATGATCCCAATTGAGGCGAGATTTTTCCTGTGAACAAATTCAGAGTCAGATCAAGAACCTGAAGGCTGGAAAGGTTCCCTAGAAATGGAGAGATTTCACCCCCCAGCTGCTTGTCGACTAGAGAAATGGAAACGACGTGACCAGATGATGTATCACATTCAACCCCAGACCAGTTGCAATGATAGTTGGCTCCATTCCAATTGACAAGTGCGCCAAATGGATCATTGGCGATTGAGTTTTTGAATGCTTTTAAAGCTTCCACCTCAACTTTCAAGTCCATTCCTTCAGAAAGAATCCCAAGTAGGCAAGTGAAACATATGAAAACTGCAAACGTAACTCTTCGAAACACCATTGCTTCTATAGATACAATTGATATTGCATGTATAGCTTGAGTATGGATTTTCTCATAGGTTTAGCAGAAATATTTATAGTCCATTACTATCTCTCTATCAACAGGGAAGACATTCAGTCAGTGGACAGAACAAAGCACTGCAATTATGACTTTTAATTCTAATTCTTAAGAACAAGTTGCCAGTAGTTGGATAGTAACAAAGCACTAAAAGTAAATTATATATTATGACAGAACTATACAATCACGATCTTAACTCATTTATTTTTCTTAACACCGACTATGGCCAATGTATCTTGCTAAAATATTCGTGAAAGTCCACAAAATCAACTTGATAGTCCACTCACGGCCTCCACCAAAATAGATTGTAAATGTGTAAAAAAATCCTGTGGCCTACCTACCATCTTAAGACAAAATCTAAATATTCCCACGTCCAAAATAAGTCTCAAAATTTCAAATGAGTATATGTAGGGAAAAATAAAACTATTAATTTTAGATCAGCAATAAACCTTTTTAAACTTTGTTTTAACTCGGAAAGGACACTTTCTGTATATAGTCAACTTGAAGATTAAGCTAAAAATAAGTACTGGTTTCAATATAGCCCTTCAACTGTTCTTTCTTGATCTGTCTGTAGACGCAAGTTGGTGGAAAATGTCAAGTGGATTGGATGGATATTGTGATGATTATTGGACGGTTGTAGTTCGTTGAAATCAGCCCCTTTCTGATGATATCCTCATCTAAAGTGCCCCATATCCCACACGGGTGTTTTGGTTTATTTAAGACCAAAACCGTTTCCAAAGAATTGATTCACAGAAAATGATTGTTGGGTACTTAAAAAGTGGAAAAAATTAATATGGATCCAAATATTCGTTCAAGTATAGAACGACAATTGTATGTATATTCTCTCTTTTTCTATCTGCTGATAGAACGTTTTCATATTTAAGATTTGCAACAATTCTCAAGCTTAAGAAACTATGAGAAAGCCTCAAGACTTTCGTTGTGTCAAATATAGATTATTTTTTGTTGCCTTCCATAGTTCCATCTATTTATTTAACAAAATCGTGGTTTTTCTACACCTCCTGATGATAATAGCAAGTGTAATGCATGTAAAATTTTGGAAGAAAATGTAAATAATATGGCAATAAATATTAAGTAAAAGATTACTACGTTGCCCTTGCTTGACAAAGCTTTTTGAGATTATAAATTAATGGGTCCCATAAAATGTAATAAAAAAAGGGCTAAAAATTGTGAGTACAATAAAATATATAGTTAAAAAATAAAGTCTCAAAAAAGTGTTGTCAAATGGGCAAAATAAATAGCACCCTATTTAGCCATGATGGACATCTAATCCAGTATCACGTGCAACGAAAAATAAGATATATATGCAGGTACGTGTAAAAGAAAAAGGCCACAGAGCAGGGAAAGAAAACACACGGAATTACTTATCTATTGACTATTGTTATAGTGTCTGACATAACAATGAAACAAACAAGCAAGAAATTGGACATAGTACAGAGATAGAAACAGATTAAGCCCTAATACAAATCAACTGTCGTCCATAATACCTGGGAACATTTTACATTCATTCTGTTCACATACGTAGAAGACCCTTGAGGCTGGAATGTCTGTGGGAACCTAAGCATCATCAAACTTTTACCACGCCCAGATGTGTAGATACAAGATAACGTCTTGTAACAAATTGAGAGAGAGAGAGAGAGACAGAGAGAGAGAGAGAGAGGCTTCAGATGCATCTACGAGCTCCCAAACTTTGTTAGGGTACATCAACTCAGAGTTCATGGCTCTATGAAACTAACTGATCTGGTTACTAAAACGACTGCATTCTTCATTGCTGCAGGGGATATTATTCAAGTATATTTTGTTGAATTTCCAACTCCCATTTCCTGCACTTCAACCCTGAGAGACTTCAGGTACCTAACAGCTTCATCAAGAACAGCTACAGTACTCATCTGGTTGGCACCGGGAACAATACTTCTTAAAGCATTCACCATTTTCCTCATCTTCTGATTCTTGTCATTAGAAGACTTCTCGGAAGGAGGTGACCTCCTCTTTCTAGACAGAGATTCATAATTAGAACATGAATCTGAAGAATCGCTCTCATAGTTTGCATCCATTCGTGCTGTGCTCACCTCATCATCTTCGTATTCTTCAGTTTCTTCATATTCTGTGCTCAACAGAGCATCAATATCATCAGAATCTTCTTTAAAAGAAGTTATTTCTTCATCTTCTTTCTTATCCTTCCAACCAACGTTGTCTAGACAGTTAGACATGCCAACACCACCGAACTCAAAATGAGGAAACTTAGAATCAATCTCGGGATGGAACATTATTTGGCTTCTACTATTTGTTTGGTCAAAGATTATAAAATTCCTCGGGCATGCCTCAGAGGTCTGAAAGTCAACACCATGTAAGGGCCTAGAAGGTTTTATACCTGAGGGCAGAATTGTTCCACCAAAGATGGATGCAATAGGAGTCTTGCTCATGCAGTAACCACCCACTTGATCAGGAAGAGGAAGGATGGGATTTTGAGGGAAATATTTCCGGTCACTATGCATTTGGAACAGTTAACAACTTCAATGATATACAAGTCTGCAGCTTCCAAAAGGGTTCTCTTCGATTTCAAATTGGACGAAAGTTTTACAGTAAAAAACTAACTAAAAAGACGTTTGTGGTACAACTAAGGTGTATCCATCTTAGTGAAACAGAGCTGTTTGGTCCGTTCAACAGTTTTTGCGTTCAAGGCTAATTCGAAAATTTTCAACACAACCAATTACCACAAAAGAAGGCCACCAATCCCAGTCTTACAAGGTGATTACCGAACAAGACTACGTAACTGGTTTAAGCAACTGACGGAAATATTCAGCCTGTAAGCAAAAGATATTCATGAGCTAGCTTATCCAATAATATCTTGGAATTAAAAGACCCAAACAAGAGAAATATATAAATTCTAACCCGTGAATCCTTAAAAAAAAATCTGACACAATAGAAATAAAATTTTCGAAAAGATAAGCATCGAAGAGAGGGAAATGAATTGGAGCCCAATGACTTGAGATAAGTTTAGTAGTACTAATTAATTTGATCTCAAACTGAGATTAAAGCAAGATACCCGTACAACAAAATAACTGCAAACAGGAAGCAACTCACCTGACGAACTTGCATCAATTGATAGAAAGCAATAGCCCCAACATTCATCTTAAGTTTTCCAACTTCCTTTACTTTACTATGTTTCTTGTACATTCTCACTACTCCAACCAAATTTAAGTAGATCGCTATAGAAGTAAATAGAAATTTCACCACTGGACAAGACACCTGCAAAATATTCCCACCTTAGAATTGTTATTGACACATGAAAAGGGGAAAAAAACATTGAATTTAAAATTTCAACCTCCAGTGTTGGCAACTAATCATAGCAGTTAACAAAAAACAACATTCGGAATATATTAGAAAACACTATATCCTAGCTTAAGCTGAATCACAATAAAGATTTTATTTATTTTTTCAAATTTCTCAAAAATTCTCAGGTTGCACTCAGCAGCGTAAAATTGTAGCCTCGGAAGTGAATTTGGAAACAATTTCCTCACAATTAGAAGTACGCATGTAAATCTTGCACAAGCTTTAGTGTTTATCTAAATCAGTTTGACATACTGCCAGTTTTTTATTGGAGTACCCCTTAGTGTGATGTTGAACATTCAAACCAAATCCCAACATATATAAACAAACACCGGGAGACATTAGGCATAATAATGGGTTCATGACATCTCAATGTTCGCCTATCAATAAAAGGGATTGTGTATGGAAAACATGTGAATGTTACAAACGTGTGAATTTTTTCAATACAATATTCATACTAATAATGAGATTAAACATACATATTCAGAGAGAGCCTCTGAGAAAGTGATAGGAAGGAGGAAGGAATCTCACCAAATGAAATCAAATTACACAATAACCCAAAAGAATGCCACCAATCGCACACACTTTCCACAATAACGAGACGTCCAAGACATGTTTATCCACCTCTTCAGCCCAGATTGCAGATTCAACACAAACCTATTCTGAAGTGAAACAATTGGAACCACATATTAACATAGGCACAAAGAAAGATCAACAACCAAATGGCTAGCCTTTAAAAATACTAGAAAGAATAAGTACACTTCAGAAAAATCTTAACAATAAGCTAATTCTTAAGGCAACTTCAAAACAATTAAGGACAATAGAGAGTCGAAAACCAAGAAAAGCAGGTAATAAAAATTTTAACAAAGGTATTGAGTAAAAAAAGCAATGTCCAAATTGTGAATATAGAAGACATGTACGAATCAGAAAATCGAAGGCAAAACCCATAAAAATAAGAAACAATATTCACAGATCGGCCATAGAATAATATTAAACTCTAATCTTTCTCTTCAATAACAAACTAAAATAACCCTCATATAAAAATACACCCATACAGATATTCATACTAATCAAAGATTCATAATTTGTTATACCCCCAGACTCTCAAATATAATAGAAACATACAAAATTCAGAATCAGACTAAAATAACACTCACAACGGTACAATATTCTTACTCATCCAAGATCCATCAATTTGTACACGCGAGTTCAAAAATAAAATCATGTTCATAAAGCAAATTTTCCAAGAAACTAATAAAAGCAGTAGAAGAGTGAAATTTGAGAATACCCAAAAGAAAAAACAGAAGATTTAACCAAGAGGGTTCTTGTGATGAGCTTCAAGATAGAGGAATAACTTTTCTTTCCTTGAAAAATAAAGCAACACGAGTGTGAAATAATAGTAGGTGTGAAAGTATGGTTATGGGAGAGTGAATTTAACGCAGTAACAGCGTGGGAGCATATAGGGAAATGTGAGGGGAGTCAAAGGAGGGGAATTAGAACCGTTGGATTGGGGAAGGAAGGACCCTTTCCGTGTAATCCGGATGGAGTTTCGGCCCTTGGATCATAGAGCACGCGTGAAGAAAAAAAGGTAGGTTTGACAAAATGCGTATCTACTATTGGAAATCGAAATCTCTTGGGTAAATGCACTTTTCAGAATTTTTATTTATTTTGCTACTTTGTTTCCTCTTTTCAGTTAAAAAATTCCAATTCTAATTTCAATTCCAATTATGTTTAATAATGATATTATCCAGTTTATTAATTATTCCTCAAGTTATGAATTACATCGATTAATTGACAAATAAATTTATCGAAAAGCCCGTCTATATCAATTTTTTTTAAGCATTGAATCTCATATGTAAGAAAAAAGAAAATAATTTTGAAGAAATGGAAAATAGTAAATATTTTTTACCCTTTAATGTAATTGTGAAAAATATGGTAAAAATAATCCATCACATTCACATGTTTGATAATCTATTTGAATGATATCTTCATTAGACTGTCATTTCTTTAAAATAAATGATGCATCACGCGGATATAAATTCTACCTTGTGATAATGTGCATTTATTAAAAGTCAATGACCTACCTAACAGTTGTTGCAAACCTAGCTAGTACTACTACTACTAAACTAATATTATAAACTAAGCAACACAATGTCTGCAGCACAATAATAATTTCTCAGTTCATTTTTAACTCAAAACATTTTTTTTTTTTTTTTAATCGCACATTCTCTATCAATCAATTATTTCAATTACATAAGATGTATTAAAAATGGGCCTCAATCAGGACTACGTGAATTATTTTTCAGTTCCATATTTAATTATGAATTTAGTATGATACTAATCAAACCTCGATGTCACTCAAGTAAACTGATTTCGAGAGCATTTCGTCAAATTTTTACGACTTTTACTTTCACATCTAGTAGGAAGTAAGGAGACCGTACATCATTGTATTCAACGAACCATACATCCGAGAAGATCCGACTGGTTGTTCAGCTTCTGGTTTAAAGTATGAACCGGTTATCCACTTCTTTTAACCGGGTTTTCATCTATAACTTTATATGTGTAATTTGAACGATTTCCTGATATGATCATATGCTATTATAATAGCCATATTTTCTTTGCTTATATGAAGAAAATGTTTTACTTATTTAGTTAAACTAAGATGAAATGATTAATTCCAATAATAAGTTATACTTCGAATAAGCTGCAATAGGGAACATTTGAATGGGTCCATAGAATTATAATTTGTGCAAGTGATTGGCTTAGAATTTAATTTAATCCTTTAATATATCCCCCCCCCCCCCCAGCTATCTTTTTCAAATGCTGTCTTGTCCTTGGTGTTTTTAAATGGGATTGATGCGCATGCCCAAAAGCACGCTTGTGACAGCACCATTCCAAATCAGCCTCTCATGTTCAAGGGAACATTATCACTTATAAGTTGCTTTTTTTCTTTTGTTTTTATTATATGACTTCTAAATGTCGTTTTGAATATGTTAAAAAGTAACTTAGCAATTGTTGTAACATTTTTTTTAAAGTTCCACAACAAATATTAATTTTCAGTCTTGATTTTTAATATTAACTTTTAATACAAAATTAAATCTCATAATTTAGACGGTAAACCACTGTTTGACACCCATTTTGGGTGAATTTTTTTTTAAAATAGTGATTGATGAAAGATTGTGTGGTTAAAAAGTAAGGAAAATTTTTGAATTTATGTGTAATATTATTTTATAGATAGAATGTGTGGTTGAAATGAAGAAAAAAAAATAGAATGAGAAAAAAAAAATGGGTTTCAAACAGGGACTTATACTTAAATATGATTTATTATCATGAATGTGGGGTTAAATTTGTTCCTATAAAAGGTAGTTGTTTTCATAGTTTTAGAAAAAACTTGGGAAAAACACAATTTGAAAAAAAAAAAAAAAAATCTCATATATTTCATACTATATTTCTATTCTATTTTGGCAATTCAATAAAGTTTCGGTCTTCCCTATGGTCGTGCCTATAAAAAGATAACCGACAGTGAGTTATATGAATTTTAACTTGGAATCGTGTAGTGTCAAAATATCCGCACGAAGGGAAGGTAACACAACTTTGGAACAACATCCTTGACGTGACTCCCTAAAACTTATTTTTCTAAAATCTCTTCTCATCTTTATGTTATATTAAGTTAATTGTTTATTATTCAATTATAATGTTTATGATATTTTAATTTGTAGTGTTAATATATAGTCTACGCACAAATCATCCATTTTTGCAAACAATCTAAAGTCGTTATTAGGTGATTTGTATGTAAACAATTTTTGTTGTGATCTTTAATAGGTAAAGTCATTGTGTATGTTTTCACTTGTCCACTTGAATCCGTGATACCAATTATAAAAACATTTATATTTTGTAATTATTAAATTTGATGGATTTTTCTTAATTATCTAAGATGTCATAGAATTAAGATTCTTATTGTAAAATGTGAAATTTAAAGATTGCAGAAAATATGGGTAAAGTGTGTGTGTGTGTGTGTGTGTGTGTGTGTGTGTGGTATTTAGGGAAAGTAAAAATTTTGAACTAAATTATTAAATAGAGGTGATGTTTGTATAAAATGTGAATTCCTTGAGGAAAGTTAAGAATATGGCACCACGATAATTTGGGATTTATTGATACATTTTTTGTGGGTAAGATTGACTGATAATTGAAATCGAGATTGGTTGAACGGCAAGTTGAATGTGTAACTCTTTCACTAGATGTATCGATGACATATCAACAATAGCATTAGCCAAGCTTCTGAATTTGACTTCAAATGGTCTGTTGTTTCTTTGACAATTATAGATTATTATTTTGTGTGTGGTTGCAGCGACTTATTTGCTCATGGTTTTATCTTCTCTTAGGTCCCACGAGGTATACTATACCACAAAGTGATACATCACCTACTAAATTGATATCAAGTAATCAAGAGGTTATTGTCTTGAAACTGAATTTAGAATTCTGAGAAGGCTAAGTTAATATTTATCTATTCCTTTATGAAATGTTAGGTTCATCAGGTGTAATAGACTAGATTTTCTTAATTGAGCAACATGATGTTCAACAGATTTTTTTTGACAATAATTCAAGCCTTTGTAAATTAAATGGAAAAAGACACTTGAAAGGTCATACAACGGTTGTCCACATAAATGCTTATTATTTGTCTAAGTTTGAAATAATTCAGTAGATAAAATTTGTTACTTATTCACATGGGATGGGTCCTAACGAGTTGTGGCATTGATGGTCCATTGGTCATTGATATAGCGAGCGATTCTAAGTGCATCATATCTTGTAATCGTGTTGAACGAACTTACTGTTGTGAATGTGATTTTCGAATAATTACTGGTAACTATTCCCACATCTCATTTTAGATGAAGTTGTCGGCTGCTATCTGAAATTTACTTCTATCATATATTTGTGAATTGTTCTTCAACACGATGCCGGCATATTTGATTTGTTCCTAAACTCCATTCTATTATTTCATACAAGTTACTTTTCTTTTGTTGAATAATTGAGATTTTAGATAACAACCTCATTATTTGGGGTATAAAACTAATCTTGATGGCTTCATGAGAGAGAGTAAAGGAGTACTCCTTGCCATTGAAAGGGACAAGAAAGGAGGCCTATGTTACGTCAATAGAGATCATATATTTACTGAATTCGAGTTGGGTATCTTTGAAATATGAGGGTGTTTAAAATTTCAGATAGACATCTATTATAATTTTATTCTTAATTTTAAACTTGACTCTTGAAAAGTATTAAAAATTTAATTGTAGACAAGCAAATGAAATACAAGAGATGAATATATGCGTCTGCTCACACTTTTTTTATCATACTTAAATATGCGATATTAAAATATTTTGATAAGTTTAGAAGACTTTTGCAAATGTGTAAATATGCAGGTGGAGAATAAGAGCTCTGCAAATTGATGGTACCAAATTGTTGTCCAGAGAGACATGATTAAATTGTAATCCGAGATGGATATACATAAATCATTGAGAGAGTGTGTTTAAACACACAAGGGAGTCATCTCCAGAAGTAACCCACACTCTGTGATTGAAAATCCCATGAAGAAGGTTCAACGTGGTAGAAATAATCCGTAATGTATGACTTATAATAACACTATTTTATTTATGTTCATCCCTATGGTAATAATGCTAATAATGATATGATGTTAGGAATGATCTAACCCTAAATGAATACCGAGGCAACAATTGTCGAAATGTATGGATCAACGCACACTTTTAGATGACTCGCCTATGTAAGAGTTGCCATAAGGTCGTGGCTATGGGATTTGACTATTCCCTAGAGACTTACTAGAATCAAGATTAGAATATATTGTCATTAACATCTTTTCCTGCTATGAATTGAGCCAAAATCGATACTCTGTGTGTGGCAATTCAAGTTTGGCCAAAGGGACCTAATTCAATGCTTAGTCCATTAGGGCTCCTTCAAATGAAAATTGTTATCACTGAGTGAGGTTTGTCCAAAAGATACCTACACGTATTGCACAGTATTTGTTGCCATTATTTTATATATAAATATATATTATATTATATATTTTTAAAGTTTAAAACTTATGAGGGATTGTTGTAACATTTTTCTAAAGTTTTAAACTTCCACAACAAATATTAATTTTCGATTTTGATTTTTAATATTAACTTTTAATACAAAATTAAATATCATAATTTAGATTGTAACTTATACTTAAATGTGATTTATTTTTATGAATGTAGGGGTTAAATTTGTTCCAATAAAAGGGAGTTGTTTTCATTGTTTTAGAAAAAAAAAAAACAATTTGAAAAAATACTCCTTCTATATTCTATACTATATTTATATACTATTTTGAAAACTCGATAAAATCTCGTTATTTATCTCCTTATAATCGTGTCCATAGAAGAAAAATCGGCTATGAACCATATTGATTTTATCTTGGAGTCATATAGTGCCGAAAGTACTCGCATGAAGGGAGGCAACATGACTTTAGAGTAACGTCCTTGACGTTATATTTATTATTGAATTATAATGTTTATGCTATTGTAATTTGTTGTGTTAATATATAATCTACACACAAATCACCGATTTTTCTAAGTAATAAAGTCTCAGGAACTAAATTTTTTATTACTAACTAATTATGAGCATCAGGAAAAAGAGAGAACTGGGACCAATGATACATAATGATCTGAAACTGACACTCAGCAAACTAATTATTTTAAACTGAAGAAGCCTAATCTCTGCTATAAAATCAACAACTAATCTAATAATTAAACATAATTAAGAATCCCAAAAAATAATTAAGCTGGTTGAAAGTTGACACCAACTGCGAATGACAGCAAATTAGCTCCAATCATAATACTGTGTCCACCAGATGGTAACAAATGGTATCCTCTGTAGTTAACAAGCCCAAAACTCTTGCATGCATTCAACTGAAACTTCACCTTTTGGCTTCCTCCTGCAGGCAGGAAAACTTTTTGGAACCCAATCACTTGCTTAATGGGACCCTCTACAATTCCCTTTGGTGGGACCCAGTACACCATTACAACTTCACTTCCGCCGACTGTTCCAGTATTCGACACCTCGACCTCGAACGCGAGGTTGTTGTCGTCGCATTGTAAGTCTGATGTTAGGATTGCTGGACACGGGGGCTTGAAAGTGTCATCAGTGTAGTTAAGGTCCCGACAGTGCTGGAACTTGTTCAATTGTATGTTCAAATTTTTGTCAGCAGATGTTAGTGAGTAGGCGAATGTTGTGTAGCTTAAGCCGGATCCGAAGGGAAAAACTGTGGAGCCATTGAAGAATTTGTATGTTCTTCCAGGGTACCCTAAGCTGTCAACCGGCCTTAAGGACATTGAGGTCATTGGTAGCATATCAACATAACTTCCTTCATGCCATGTGAGTGGTAATCTTCCACCTGTTTAGCGAAAAATTCAACTTTTAGTACATGTTTGATATATAGTACGAGACAAAATAATGAATGTTTACCAGGATTGTGTTTCCCGAAAATGACGTCTGCAATGGCTCGACCTCCTTCTTCACCGGGGTATCCAGCCCAAACGATTCCTTTGACATTATCACTGTCTCTAGCAAAAGAAATATCAACTCCACCACCAGACATGATTACAAGAATGACTGGACCTTTGGCCACTTGAGCAACTTGAGTGATTAGCTGAGCTTGGTAACCAGGAAGAAGCAAATCTATTCTATCCCTACTCTCAGCCTCTATTGATAAATCAATCCCTGCAACAATAACAGTTGCATCTGCATTCTTGGCTGCTTGCATTGCAGGGAATATCAAGCTCGCATTCTTGCACATTACATCTGCGCAGCCTGTTGCATATTGCACTTCTGCGTATTTTGAGAAGCCATCAAGTGGAGATGTATATTTACACGGGATACCTGCGATTTTCGACCAAAAAATTGTGAAAACTCGATGGGAAAGATCAACAATTGAAAATTGTCAGACCGGGGCATTTATACCTTCATAATTCCCAATCATGGCAGTGGTAGCATTTGCATGTGGCCCAACAACTGCTATTGTTTTAATCTCGTCTGCGTTCAAAGGCAGAGTTCCGTTTAAGTTCTTGAGAAGAACCATTCCTTCTCTTGCTGCCTGAGTTGCTAGTTCAATGTTTTCATCAGAACACACATCATGCTTGCCAAGAGACTCATATTTTGAGCTTCCATCGAAAAATCCAAGTCTCATTAGCACAATATAGAGGTTTTTGAGGGCCTCATCTATGTCTTTCTCACTAATTTTTCCTTGTATTACTGCCTTGTCGGCATAATTCGTGAAGTAATTCCCGCAATCCAAATCCAAGCCTAGATTAATAGAAAGAATCAGATCGTATAATTGGTCAAAACAAATAAAAATTTAAAAAATAAAGGATAGACAATGACGAGCCTGCTTTCAAAGCTTGTGAAACAGCGTCTTCTGGTTCATCATGGAGCCATTTTTGATTGTCTACCATTACTTCAACAGAATCACAATCCGAAACTATGTATCTGCAATGCAAAATTTTTTATTCAATTAAATTTATGCTGCAATATGATAAGATATTTAAAAAAATTGAATTTTTTCTATATGAATACCCGTGAAGATCCCATTCTCCCCTAAGAGTATCCTTCAGAAGCTTTCGATCCGCGCAAGCTGGAATGCCATTGATACGATTGTAAGAGCACATAACACTCATAACATCTCCTTCTTTCACACACATTTCGAAGGGTTTTTGGAATGTCTCCAACATGTCTTGTTCAGTTACCTTCACACAGAAACAAACAAAAGATTAAACTTACGTAAGAATATAACTTGATAAAAGAGTCATTTTTACATTTTTATTTTACCAGTGCATCGTAACTGGTGCGATCAACTCCGAGCCAACTATCGACATCATAAGCCGCATAATGCTTGCAGCAAGCAGCAACCTTAATAGGTCTGGAGTTAGGATCATCAGTACTTTCAAGCCCTTCAACATCCTGCAAACCTCTAACATAGTTTGCTGCATATTTTCCAACAACGAATGGGTCTTCACCGGGTGTCTCTATAGTTCGTCCCCATCGAGGATCTCGTACGACATTAATGTTTGGACTCCAGAATGTCAGTCCAGCATGTCCTAGATTATACATAGCTCTTGCTTCATTCGACACAGCCTGCAAATGTAAAAAGAACATTACTCTATTTCTTATTATTCAATACTACATACCGAATCACACCTAGTCCTATGTATCAAACATAATTCAAAATTACCTGTCCAATGGTTTTCCACAATGTCTGATTAAAAGATGCAGTTGTTGTTATGGGACAAGGGAAGCTTGTTGCACCAGGGACAATGTCATCAAAAAACGTGGCCTTGCTATTCCACTGGCCCACTTTGGAGACACCGTGCAATGCCTCCGACCACCACTCATACTTAGCAAGTCCAATCCGGGGAACCCCATAAGCTGTATCCCCAATCTGCTGCACCTTTTCCGTCAATGTCATTCTATCCATCAAATCCTTAACCCGAATACCATACGACAACGATGAATCACAATAGGTAAAATCATCCATGTCCAATCCAAGGTCATTAAACCTTTGTGGATCACAAATCTTTGTGTAAATTTTGGTAACATTGGAAGGTGAATCATTGATTGTGGCAATTGAAGGGGCATTTCTTGCCTCAGAAATGGCGAAAAGCACAAGTATAGAGCAGAGAAGAAAAGAAAATTTGGCCATTTTTTATAGTTACATAATGTATAGTGTAGAAATGGCCTATTTATAGGATTTGGAAACTTATCCATTTTCATTTTAGATTGAAATTAGATAGGATAATATTATCTCAAAATATTTGTTTTGACATTCCGTTGAATTCAAAATCCATATTGTTTGACATTCAGTTGAACTCTAAATCATTCAAAATCCTGAAATACAAAATATCATGATATTAATGGAGTAATTTGTAAACAATAATGATTTTTAAATGATTCTAATTGTTGGATATAATAATATTGTCAATTGAGTAATATCCAATAGAAAAATAATATATTTTATAAGACTCTAAATTCTAACTTCCACCATCATTAATTACAAATTATTGCTTTGCTAAAAAAAAAAAAAAATCCAATAACAAATCAAACATTGTTTTACTCCAACAATCAAAATATTATGTTTTTAACTCATTTTTATGTACGTATCTTCACATGCTATCTCGGCATAACAAATTATTAGGAATAGATAAAAATTAGCCAATTTTACACACAAATTCAAATTTATTGAAAGATAAGTTTTAATTAGACTTCTTTGTATACCCCAATTAAAATTTGTTAAAGATAAGATTTTTTCCATAAAGTGAAAAAAAAAAAAAATCCAAATTCAGATTTTACAACAATCAAACATTTTTTTTACTCCAACTCTTATAACAAAACTTTAACAACTCCAGAACTCATTCCCAAAAAAAATCGTCGATATACATCAAAACAGACAAGTTCTTATCTGACACAGTTTAAGAAGTTAAATACGTAATGTACAGAAAAAATTATTAAAATCTGACATGTACAAGGATTGATAATATGCAAAAATGCATAACCTAATCAATGTGATTTTCATTTATGATTACATAATTGACTTGAGATATTTGATCACTTACACATACTAACATAAATCACTTTTGACAACATTCGAAAATAAAACATGAAACGAGAAAATGGGCGAACTATATTAGAGAGAAAGACAACTATGATTATTAAAAACTAAAACTCACTTAATATAAATGTTTACAAGTAGTCACTTATCATCACACAAATACTATCTATCAACTTCACTTAGCTCACTCTTGCTTGATGGGCCACTACCTACTCTGTATTTATACTTTTACCACTTTGACATGTATGGTGTAGATTAATCAAAATATTAAGTCCGTAGAACTTTCTATAACAATAGACTATACTTTTTTCGAAAAATAAATAAATTATAGTAACGCTCTAAATATCTAGTATGCTTTTTGGTAGAATTAGCAGTAATGATTGTTCTGGTATTTCAACACTTAAATTGGTTAAAATCACGATCCCGAACCTAACATGTACATAGTATATGATATATGTTATGCAATAGTCCCATATTTGTTTAATGTACCAAATATACCACTACAATTATTTAGGAAAATGGGTGGCGAACTGATTGAGCCACTCGAGGGCTCGGCTCAGCCATCCTGGTTCAATCCATGTGCGGTTCATGCTCGATTTTAGATGAGGCATGGGTTGAGCTGAACACCTCTCTTTCACGGCCAATGAGCCAGCTCGTTTTTGGATTATTTTCATTTAAAAAATTTTGAAAAAAATAACTCGGCCCATGTGCTTTCCTTAAATATTTTAGAAGAATGAATTGTGATAGAGATCCCAATAACTAATAGTATAAAAGTTGTTATATTTTCGTTAACAAAAAACCGAAAAAAGATCACATTTTTTTATGATCGGACTAAATCAACAATCGATAAATTTTATTTTGATTTTTAATAAAATTAAATTATCATTCAAACACTCTCAAACAAGCAATTAGTAATGTCACTTGTATCATAATAAGGTCAACAAATTAAATTTACACTCAAGGGATTTAAAAAAAATTAAATTGATCGTGAGATCATCAGAATTTAATGATTTTAGTTTGAGAATATTTACAACATGCTTAGAGAAAAACGTTTTTGCATAAACATATCAATTAGTGTGTTTATTTTAAAATGTCTGAGCTCATCGAGTTCTTATCCGATGTATTTTCATATTTATTTCAACATAACTCGAAAATTATTCAAGAAAAATATAAGAAGAGGAGTGCAGCCTAGTTTTGATCTAAATCAAGGAGCAATGCAGGCACAAAATAATAGAGACGCTCCTTTTCCAGGTTGAAGACGCTTGCCTCCACTCTTATATCCATTTTCTAGGCAAGTTATGCTGCAGTTTTGGAATTGAGAGCATCGCCCTTGAATCACCAACTAGACATCGCACTGAAAAAATCGTACAACAATTTATCATATTTCTAAACTTCACTTTCAACAAGGATAAATTTACTGAATATTTTATTTTAATAAATCTGATTTAATGATAGGCTTTGCTAAAAAAAGTAACGAATTAATAATTAAGTTAATTTCTATTTGAATAATCTCATTACATGAGCATTTTTAATACTATCGAAGATAAGCTAAAAAAAATTTAATTTATTATAATATTATTTTTCTACACATTTTTATTTATGTATCTTCGCATTCTATCTCGGTAAAACATATTATTAGGAATAGATAAAAATCATCGTATTTGATAAAGTTATTCATACGCTCAAATCTTATTAGATTTAACTCGACTTATTTCTATAACCCAATTCAAATTTTTTTAAGATAAGATTTTACCCGAAAAGTTAGAATATATTCAAATCCGAAGATAAGATTTTACAACAATATATTTTTTACTCCAACTCTTATAACAAAACTTTAACAACTTCAGACTCATTACTAGCTACAAATCGTCTTGGTCAATATACATCAAAACAGAAAAGGTCTTATCTGGCACAAATTAAGAAAATTAAATTTGTAATAAACAGAAAAAAATAAAAATAATTGATTTGTACTAGAAATGATAATGTGTAATAATGCGTATTCTGAAAATCACGATCCCGAACCTAACATGTATATAGCAGAAGAAATATGCTATGGAATCTTCCCCATATTTATTTAATATACCAAACATACCACAACAATTAGTTAGGAGTATGGGTGGCGAACTCATCGAGCAGTTTGCGGGCTCGCTTGGCTTGGCTCATTCTGGTTTATTCCATGTGTGGTTCATGCTCGATTTTAGATGAGACAAGGGGGCCCACCAGAACACCTTTCTTTCATGGCCCATGAGCCAGCTCGTTTTTGGGCTATTTTCATTAATTTCTGTAAAAAAAACATGGGTCCATTTGCTGGTTCGTTTTTGACTGGTTTCCTTAATTTCTTTTGAAAAAAAGAATCGTGCTATGGACTCATGGACAACTCAACTCAACTCATCACAAAGTCCCACGATCCAAAGGGCTGAAATGAGCCTAATTTGTGAACAGAAGTCGAATTTGTCTAAGGACCAAGCCAGGTCGCCACCCCTAATTAGGAGTAGTGGAGTACATAGCTCTCCTCCGCTTGAAAAAAGAGGATAAACTTGTTATTAAATTACGACCTTAGAGGCCTTTTATATATGAAAGTTGGAAGAAAAAGAAAAAACGTAAAAAATTAAAACATCTAACATCTCATATATTAACAAGGGAGTATACAACATAAAGGGCATTTATTACTATTCCTATGTACAAAAGTCTAGACTGTTAGATATGCTTGTTTGGTTAAGCTTAGGATAGTAAAAATTACTTTTAACTTATTTCAAAAATAACTTTTACGATGATGTCAAAAGAACTTACTTATTATCAACTTTAAAATATCTTTTATAATGATTTTTCAAAACGTGGGTGTGTTTGGGTGATTACACTAACAAATACTTGTGCTTCTAAACCAATTCAGCAAATTTGCAACTTTGTATTTGCCGGTCCATCCCATATGGACTCAGCCCAATTAGTCAGTGCTAGGTTATGGGCTGCTTAAAATGTGAACACAGCCCGTTTGACACTTCACTGTTATTTAACCCCAGTTTGATCTCCATTTTTGAAAAAATACATTTTTCTTCTTCTTATTTTCGAAAATAATCTCTAACATCCAGTATCCAGACAACATAGTTGGCTTGACAACAATTACAAATATAAATGGGAAACAAGAATTAGTTGGGATCGTGGCTTGTTGAAGACGAAAGACTCGCGGGCCCAGACATTGACGATGAACAGTTGAACTTGCATTAAATTCTTCCAAGAAACTTTATTGTTTCTACAATAATTTAGTCACATAATTCGAATCTTTCTTTTTAGGATTTTTTATAAATTTATAAAGTAAAACCCGATATTGATAGTACTACTACCGTCAAAAACCAGGTCTCGAGCACAGTGGACACCGTTTCGGAGGTAAAGCATTTTTGAAAAGACAATTATGCGAGTTTCATCATTTCTTTTAATGTTTGTCTCTTAATTATCTCGAGTGTATGATTATTGATTTTAGTAACAGTTTCCACTCGTGTTAAATTGTTGTCACTGGCTCGTACGTTATATTAGACAATTTGATTAAACAAATATCAGTAGAATGTGAGGTTGTCTAATTGTTGGCAAATGTAAGAAAACTAAGTCATGGGGCCGCCAATAGGGGATTATTTAAAGCATTAGTACCCTACAAAGATCCAACTCATATTTGTCCAAAGCTCAATTGTAAAGTTGGCAATAATGGTATAATACAGTTTGCAGACCATGTAAAGTTATTATTAAAAAACACCGTGGACAGTTCCTTAAATGACAAACATGATTTGTAGGCTCTGGTTTGCCTGCAAGACTTGGAGAATTTCTTTATACCGTCTGCATAATGTGTAAGAAACTCTCCCACATTTTTTATTAATTTTGTAGAAGATGACAACTGGTCCTAATATAGTTTATAATCGAGTATCACCATAACTTTATACACTCAAACCCCCACCCCACCCCCTATCCAAGCAAAGGAAAAAATTTCATTGGAGGTCAACCAACTTATAGATCTATTTCATGTTGATCACTTTAATAAGTTTCATATTGATAGCCAATTTACACATCGACGTCGGTTTGAATGTGTGGTGTGAAAGTTGAAACTCGATTAACTACAAATTAGTAGTTTCTACCAACAATAAAAGGTGAGATGAATGAATTAAGAAACCTAAATTCGCTCTTGTCCAAATTTCATTTGAATTTGTTTGGCAAACTAAATGTCGGTGTCAAGCAAGCATCATTTTATTAGTCTTGCACCATTATAGTCGAACTGAAATAAAAATGTAAACTATAAATTGAAACAAATTGAAGTTGGGCGACTAGCATGAAACAAACTCGAAAGTTAAGTTACGTAGAGTAAAATTTCCCCTGTAACAAAAACAGCACAATAAAAATGATTTATATAAGTAGCCAAATGGTAAATCAAAGAAAAAGGAACAACTAATACAAAACCCAAAAAGGAGAAAACAAAATATTAAAGGGCACATTTGGCATACTGAATCAAAAAGTTGAAAAGGACTGAAATAAAGGAAAATATTAAAAAATTGTGTGTTATTCTGTATAATATTGTCTAATAAGGCCAACAAATATTCTTAAACGATCTAGATGACGAGTGAAGGAGGGTGGTGTATCATTTTGGTGGGATAGATGGTCAAATATTCTTAAACGATCCTCTGGAACGAAAAATCGAGACAGACAAAGACAGATTGATTTGGATTGAAAGCTTGGAGGGAAAGATTCTCTGCAAAAAGTGTTCGGGAGGCTACAAGATGTCAGGGGCGGATATCATAGTGGCATGAATGGATTTGGCACCCAACTCTACCAAAGAAGATTTTGTTAAATATATGGTTGGCCATGAAAGGAGGTCTCTCGGTAGATGACAAAATCCAAAAGGCTGGTATCCCCATTCTATCATAGTGTATGTGTTACTTGCCGGGGGAATATGAGGATCAAAATCACGTCGTGGCCTTCAGGAATGCGGCTCAACAAATTTGGCAGAAATGCTCAACCTTACTAGGATTCGATGCATGCAGACTCGAGGATGGAGAGAGCGTGTAGAAATTTGATTCCGAAGAGCAAAACAAACATAACATAAGGTACTCTGGTAGGTATTATTCCTAGTATAATTTGCTGGCATTTATGGATGTGGCGATGCTTCTGCCAAGATGGAGGGAAAGATGGAATCTATAGAAGCTACTTGGAGAAAGAAAAAAGTTTGGATCTCTGGGGTGGGGTTAAAACTAAAAGAAGCAAGAACGTTAAGCAGAAGAGATGAATGGGTGTTGAAGGAACTTAATACACCAGTAAACGATTAAAAGGAAAAAAATTAAAGTAGTGAGATGGCAACGACCAATGCAAGGGTGGTACAAACTCAATACTGATGGATGTTGCCTGGGCAATCCTGGAATTTGTGGTGTTGGAGGTATTATTCGGAATGAGAAGGGTGATATTGTTGTAACCTTTGTTGAGAATCTTGGTGAGGGTACCAATAATGGTGCTGAACTACCGACATTATTATATGGGCTTTGACATGTTAAAAAGATGGAGATTAACCGACTTGCAGTGGAGCTAGACTCATTGATTATCGTTAATTGGCTAAGGATGAAGGTTTGTGGTATTTGGTATTTAGAGGATTGCTGAGAAGAAATACAGTACATATTGTCTATAATCTCATGTAGAGTTCAACACATATATCTTGAGGGTAATTCGATAGCTGATATCCTGTCGAAGCTGGGAGCGTCTAGTGATTCACGGATTTGGATGGATTCTATCACAATCTTATCACTTGTTAGAGGAGCTTTGCGTATGGATAAACTGGGCATTCCTAATTTAAGAGGTTTTTCTCCCAACAGTTTGACTTTAAACCTTCCAATGTTGTTTTAGATTACTAGGAGTTTGGAAAAAAAAAAAAAAAAGAGTTTAGTTGGTTTTATTTGGTTTGCAACCACGGTATTCCTCCGTCACAAGTGAGGTTCTATTAATAAGAGCAAGCCGCTCATTTGAAAAAAAAAAAAAAAAAA
>CAIGRN010015089.1:32866-57171 GCA_903798345.1 Fraxinus anomala
AAAAAAAAAAAAAAAAAAGGGGCCAACAAATATAGCCCAACACATAAGATTGTCCCAAAGAAAAACTATAGCTATCAAAATTAAAATCTCTTCTCGGACATAGTCTGTATCCAAATACATCCTTAACGTGTAAAATGCCATGAAAAATGCTGTCTATCAAAATGGCGTGACTTCTGGCGATTAGTTATGGCTCTCGCGATGCACGAGGATTTTAATTAACACGTTCTTGGCTGGACATTTCATTTCTTCAATTATGTGGTTTTCGTTGGAATTTGACTAATCAACAAGGAATCCAGTTTACTTATTCAACTTAGATTGATGGAATACATTAAAAATTAGGTTCATTTTAAAGAGATAGATCAAGAGAACATTTTCTTTGAGGCCTCCAGTTTGTATCGAATATTGTAGTGGCTTCAAAAGTTGTGCAAATTCCTCCTCTTTTTCGCCTTTTATTTTGGTATCTTTCATATTCCCTTTTCACTAAGTGAAGTGTATAATTGTAAGCCGTGTGATATGTTATTATTATTGCAATTTTCCAGTATGTAGATTCCCTTTTATTAGTTTGCGACTAGCACCTGTAAAGGCTTTATCCTTTGATTTTTTTATTTTTTTTTAAAGAAAAACAACGAATTTGACAATAGAAATTGGAAAGAAGTATAGGATTCGATCTCAATGCTTTCGAATGTTATCAAGTCTTAAATGTGAAACCAAGTATTTCATAATATTTGTCATGAAAAATATTTAAGATAATTTTATGTTTGAGTCAATATAGACTGATTTTTATGCTTTGTTGCTTCAATATTTTATGTTTCTGCAGTCGCTATTTATTTTTGAAAAAGCCATAAAAAGGAAGATCGAAAGGATAAATAAACCAAATTTATGTATGTCCACTACTTAACATGTCTATTAATATTGACAACTGAATTTGTTTGGGACTCACTTTACCTGAACACTTGAAACTACGCGTTACTTGCGCAAAATCGGAGTCTCTCTAAACTCAAAGGGTTTGGGGATGCCACGATCACATGCGATTCAACACTCAATTCAATCACAAAAAGCACAGTAAATTGTATAGTGTGGGAGTGATGCTGGGAGAAGAGAATATAATTTGGAGTCGAGTTTGTATTTTGAGAGAGTGAAAATATTGAAGTGTTTATTACCATTTGATGACACTAAGTATGATGAGAAAATGAACAAAGGCTCCCTAAATGATCGACATGTGACCTCATTCAATGACTCACTAATCAAATTTCATCACGTCAGCATGTCACTTTTTAGACATCAATAGATCGACGATCCAGCAAACTATCTTAGACAAGTAAAAGAATATTTACATTCAATTATCATTGCAAATAACATTACACCAGTTACTTCTCACGTAACTCGATAAATTAGAAGTATCATTTACACAAGGGCTAAGGGTCAACCCCCATCACTTCGACCATGGAGATTCATATTATGTCGTTTAAGTATTCTGAATCCAGAGATCACCTCAAAGAAAAAACTATCTATCCTGCACAAAGTCACATGGTATCAAAGGCTATGTTGACGATGAGTTAAGATGCCCTGCATCACCTACTACTACTTAAATAGTAACCAAGTGAGCATGTTATTAAATTTTTATTAGCATTCCCGTTAATAGTTTAAAATGAAAAATATATATGTAGATTAATGGACTAACGTTCGAAATTGTTAAGATGATTTGACCAGGTCATCATTTGTTTCATTCCGTTATAAACCTGTAGTTAGGAACACAATTTTTCCTTCTCATATTTTTTGAGCAAACGGTCCTGCTGTTAAGCCATAAGTGTACTATGATAAATAAATATGTAATTAGATTTCTGCTCATAATTGAAAAGAAAAATAAAGAAAGAAAAAGAGTGTCTTAAATTTCTTAGTTATGCCAAAATATGATCTGCGTTCTATTCGGTCGGAAATCTATTCAAGAACCTTAAATCCTATACAAGATAAATAGATTCTCGTTCATGACATAGGTATACTTACTTGAATATAAGGCTCGTGAAATTGACACGAGGGATAAGGACAACGATTCGGAGGCGAAAATGACTTTAGACAGGAGATTTAATTTTAGAATCATACTACATGTACAACACTGGTTAACAACATCTTATTTGGTATCATCATATCCATTCATTTTAAAAATTTATTTTCTACGTCACATACTAGGATTTTGACAACAGTTGTCAACTATTGCTGTCCAATAATATTGTACACTTAGATTAATTCTTAATTTTATTTTCATATTTCATTCAGTTCAGTCTATGTAACACGAAATATGTCATATTTCATTTAGCTTTTTTGTTTATTTAAACCCAGAAGATTAATTATGCAATTAAATATTACCAGGGCCCACAGCCCACGTCGCAGTCACCCACCTTTGACCCACGAATACGCGTAACGGTTGAATTCATCCTTAACAACGTCCTATTTTATTCCGCCTCCCCCCTGTCCAACCTTAAATCCCAAGAAACCTCGAATAACATAGAACCCGTCGATCCCAAATTCCTTAAAAACCATCTCAAATTTTCTGAAACTCGATACGATTTCAATACATTAAGAGAGAGAAAGTTATGGTGAAGAAACCTTCTAACTTTTTGTTCTTCTTCAAGAGGCTAAACAAGAAAGTGAGCGGTGGCGAAGGCCGAGACGGTGGCAGTAGTGGTGGTTCAAGCAGGTGGAAGTTCAAGAGCTCGACCGGGCTGCGGTGGAAGAAGCGGTTCAGCTTGCATCTTTGGTTCGTGGATGATATTCTTTTCAAGATTGTGTCCATTTTTGAAGCCATAATTCTGGTTGCAACTCTCTGTTTCTTCTTCCTCTGCTGCGGCTGCAACTTCTGATCATTTTCTTGATAATCCACCCCTTATTGCTTATTTTAAAATCTTGAATTTTAACATGTAAGGATGTTTTTAATTTTATGGGCCAATAAAAATCGAATGTCAATGATAGTGTAAAGGATCATTCTTTCGACTTGGCTGCTGCGTTTTTTAAATTTGTTTAATGCTTATAGTTTTCATTATTCTTGTTAATGTTTGTGTTCACTTATCTGTAGATTCAATGTTTAGTGATGTAAAGAATCTAATTTAACTAAACAGAATTTGGAAAATTTTCCAAGGCAAATCTCCTCAGTCTCATCTCTCTGCTACGACTCAACATTGTTAAGAAGAAATATCAAGGTTACTTTAAAGAATGATGAAACGATGCTTGTTTTTGATATACGAGTGTTTTGAATATAATTTGTGATTGATAGTCGAATTGTACACCTAAGCGAAATTACTTTGGATCGTTATGAAATATGACAGTTGATTTAATTAATTTTAATATAGGGAGCTTAATGTTGGCAACAAATGGAAGTGAGTTATAATTAGCTAGCTTTGTTAACAATGTTGAAACAGTAAACAAAAGATAATTATATAAGGTGGTTGCTGCTACAATTTATTTGAGAAATCAAGCTGCTCAAGTCCACGTCACAGAGAGAGAGAGAGAGAGAGAGAGAGAGATGATCGATTGACTTGTATAATTATTTATACGCAAAAGCAGGTACGTCTGTCTCTCTAGCGATGGGCAGGAAGGTTACTCGTGCATTTTGTGGAAGTTTCTAATGTGACCCAAGTCTAGCATTCAAATTTCATACTTGCAAATAAAATGTGCAATGAATTTGTCAAACAAGAAATATTTTGGATTATTTTAAGTTTAGTGTGGAAATTGCTTATAATGTGTATTAATTTAGTTGAAATGCTTGTGAAATTTTAGTTAATGTCGGGTTGGCTAAGTTTAAAATGTTTACTTATTAGTAAATAAATAAACACTATCATGGGTCAAAGATAAAAACGAATATGATAATCAATTTATAGTAATTTCAAAACCATAACCATTTTTTAGTAGGAAAAAAATAATGTAGATCGAATTTTTGAAAAGTCAAAAGTTACTTTCAAATTTATTTTAATATTTTTTTGAAAGTTCTTTGCTTGGTGCTTTTAAAAGAACTAATTAGAGTTGAACGTGCATTGTACATTATTTAAAAATATTTTATAAGTACCGTAAAAGTAATATTTGATAACAATTTGTTGGGAGGATTTGATGAGTTTCAAACGACCTAAAGAAAATAAAATTTAGGATAGAAATTTAAGAAAAAAATTGTACTTTCGAAACTCAATTTCTATGATTCAGATTTTTTATGATGATGCAACATTACATATGAGCAACATTTTTATACAGCATTTGGTATATAAGAATTAATTATTAATACATGAATTTAAACACTAATTAAAATTCATAAATACATAGATAGAAATAAATTCATCTATAATAACTCTATATTAATGTAGATCAAGATTTATCAAATCAAGATTCATTGAGTCTAGACTGATATGAATGTTAATTAATTGAGAATTAACATGACAATAATTTTGTAGTATTTATTACATATTTAAAACAAAAAGTAAGATATTATTGAAATAATTGAATTGTATTAAGTTTATAATCGTCCAAAAAATAATTCTCACTTGATTATAGATTTATATATTATAGATATGTCCCAAGATAACTTTATCAACAAACTCTTGTCCGACAGCAGAAGCAAAACCGAGCCCTGCCAAATGAGTCCTAACTTATTTTAACCAAACACGTTTCAAATTTTTAAGTCCCTTTTCGTGAGTTTACAAATCCTACTTTTTAAAGCTTAGCCAAACGATGGACAATATGACTGCTTTACTATCAAATGATGTAACTTACAACTTATGTATAAAACCAAAATACCTTTTTATTACATAAACATGTAAAAAATTACTTGTATATAGATATGAACTACTCCAAAGTTTAACAAAACATTCTCCGGATCCCATGAACAAAACTGAAAATAAATCCCATCTAATCAGCAATCAGTTCAAGATACCATCCACTGGAAAATTGATGACAGATCTAAGACTAAATTATTATGGAAAATAACAAATATACTCGAGGAACAAATCCAGCAACTTGCAGAATAAATGTGAAGCAGCCGTGGTTATCCAAATACAGCTCGGATGAGCAAGATTGCTACTACAAAGAGAATCAATACGAACAGGATCAGGGCTTGAATGCAGAAATCGCCACGACAGAGTTGTGTCCACCAAATCCGAATGAATTTGAAATGGCTGAAATCCATAGCATGCACAAAAGAATTAGAAGCCGTTCTTAAGAACGTAGTTCGAGGGAATTTAAAATTTTCTTCTACAGTTGAAGCATCCAAATCGAGTAAGAGATGGCAAGGAATCTTACCAACGTTGACTTCATGCTGCTGCTTTTGGTTTGCAACAGTGTCAAACTCAACGGAAGGCTCTGGGTTCTAAAAACATGCATAAAAATCGGTATCAAGCTAATAAAAAGGACAAATAATCAGTTTCAAATGAACTTGCAACACAAATACAGCATAAAACGGAACAATTAAAGAGATGTGAAATAAAAGTTGAAGAAAATTGATATCAGCTATCAAGAATGAAATTGAACTTACAAATTGATTTATTGTAGGATGCAGCCAGCCTGTTGTTATGGCTTTCACTGTTGCAATAGCTTCCAGACCACCAGCAGCACCAAGGCAGTGCCCGATCATAGACTGGTACAGAACAAGAAGTGAGAAGCAAACAATGACCTAAAAACTATCACTCTATGATCTGCTTGAATTAATAATTGCACATAAATATTATCTGCTTTAAGGTGAAAGTATAAAACTGAAAATTCTGCAGAAAATTAAAGATGCACGTGCTTCTGTCTGTCTGTACATGTGTGATAAGTGTGAGACCTCAACTGTGCAAGAAGCGGACTCACCTTAGTTGCATTCATTTTGATCTGTGAAGTGTTCTTGAATACCTTCTTAACAGCATTCACCTCTGCTAAGTCACCTACTATTGTGGAAGTTGCGTGGGCATTAATGTAGTTAACCTGAAAAGAAAGACATCCTGATCTTGTTAGTTACTTGGTTTCCTTAAAAATTCCTGGAAGAGAAACAAAAACAAATTCATCGGAGTCAATTTAAGATGTTCATACTGCATATGGTGACATAAAGCAATAATTTAGTTCGTGAATATTTTTCAAATGAATTTATGATTTGTTTTTCTTTCTTGACGATTCTTCGGTTCAATTCTTATATAGATCACCAAATTCTCTGAGGAATTACTTGGTGTATGAATAGAAAAACAGACTATAGGTAAGGATTAGCCTAAGCCTTCCGCTGGGAATTGAGTTCACTTTTCCACTTGAAGCTTAAAATATGGACTTAATTAGAAGTGCAATATCAATTATTAGCCCTAGGGGAAAATATGAAATGATGTGTACATAACAAGTTAAAAATTGAGTTTGGTAGCAGAAATTACAGTGTAAACTGATGAAAGGAATGAAATAATACCTCTTCTGGTGAGACACCAGCATCTTTGAGGGCACTCTGGATGCATGAAGAAACACCAAGTCCATCAGATCGGGGATCAGTCATATGATAAGCATCACAGTTCACCGCACCTCCCAAATACTCGGCAATTATTGGTGCATCTCGTTTTATTGCATGTTCCAAACTTTCCATCACCTGTAAGAATGCGAAGGAAACTATTTAGAAACTACAAATTTCAAAGAAAAGAATTTAGAAACTGCTAGTTTCATTACACTCCCAACCATATATCTCTTAATCAGCTAAACGGTGAAAAGGGGAAGGGAAGAGGACAGACAAAAGCGTTAATGCACCTGTCACCACCCAAAATAGGTTTCTACTTGAAAAGTCCTTCTATTTCACATTTCAAAATACTAAAACATAAGATGGGAGAAATGGCATTGAGAAGATAGAAGGTATTAGTCTAATATCAAGTTCCATAGATTGTATCAAATGCATTGAGAAAACAGAAGCACCTAGTCTAAGATGCTTTGAGAAGCAAATGCCCGGTGAACTACAATAAACCATATCACAATTCATTTTTGAATGGACTAAGAAGAGTTCAGTTACCACATAGGCAGAGAAACATCAGCAGTAATAGAAAAGCCGTTACCCATAGTAAATATCACACGAGCGTTCCATTCATGCAGCACAACGGAAATTAAATATTTGATTAAAGAAACAAAAATCACTATACTCACCAAGACTCCAGCACCTTCACCCATAACAAAGCCATCTCGATCCTTGTCCCAAGGCCTAGAAGCTGTTTGGGGATCATCATTTCTCTGAGACAAAGCTCTACATGCAACAAAACCTCCCAATCCAATAGGAATAATGGCAGCTTCAGTTCCACCGGCTAGCATCAAATCAGCCTCGCCTCGACGGATGTGATTGGCAGCCGCATAGAAACAATAATTGGAGGTTGCACAAGCAGTTGAAATTGAGTAATTTGGTCCCATCAATCCAAGATCAATTGCAAGCAAAGCAGAACCCATATTTGTTATGGCATAAGGTATGAAAAATGGAGTGATTTTCCTGTGACCTTTCTCTATTAAAGCTTGAACACCGTCTGAAAACACTGTAAGACCGCCCATTCCAGTTCCAACCAGAACACCAGCTCGCACTTTATCAATCTGCAACGAAAAGAAAGGCAAGTGAACCAGACCAGAAGAATATGTCTATGTCTTCAAATCAAGAACGAAAGAAACATTTACAAAAAAACTGAAGGAAGCATCCTGGCTTTGCTTTCAATCAGTGCCACAAACTGAATTCAATTAAATTAATCAATAAAGTAAACAAACAATGAACTCTTAAGAAAAGTAATATAAACAAAATAAAATGATTTTGCTTGAGGGTAGAATCTCAACACCAAATCATGAACTCTTAAATTAATCAATAAAGGAAACAAACAATGAACTCTTGAGAAATGTAATATAAACAAAAGAAAATGATTTTGCTCAAGGGTAGAAGCTCAACACCAAATTATGAAATTTCACATTAACAGTTAAACCAATTCCATAAAACCTAACAACACTAAAAACTATGAACAGAATTCAATTTAACAAATCAAAAAATCTTTAATTTTGATGGTAAAATAGCTACTGCTTTTGACTGCATATAACAGCCAGTAATAGAGTAACTCAAAACAAGGGATATAACATCAGCTCAACAATCCAATAAAATCAATGATTTCATAATTCAGCTCAATTATGCCTCTAAATTCACATACCTTCCCCAAATCTTCTCCACCTAGACCGGCATTTTCGAGGGCTTTTTTCCCAGCAACAATGCAGTATCTAAGACTATCATCAAGCCTCCGATCGTTCTTCCCATCAATATAACCCTCGGATTTGAATCCCCGAATCTGTCCGCCGAACCGGGTGGGAAATTTCGATGCATCAAATCGGTCTATGGCGGTGATACCACTCTCGCCCGCGAGAAGTTTGTCGTAGTAAGCATCGACGTTGTTTCCGAAAACGGAGACCAGACCCATGCCCGTAATGACCACACGCTTTTTGGGGTCAGTCTCGCGCTTGGGAGCTGAAGAAGCGGAGATGGTGAAGGGGTGTTTTTTGGTGTGTTGATTGGGGGGTTTGGCATTGTTGGCACTGGTAAATAATGGAAAGGTAGATGTAGGCTTACGGAGAGGGTCCAGAGGGGAGGGGCGGAGGGCGGCGGAGTGGACGGCTTGCATGGTTGCGGTGGTGGCGGGTATTGAGATTGTCGATGAGTACGATGTAGATGTTTGGTGGGAGTAGTTAAGTGTGCTACTGTTTCTGTTCCCAAACGAGAAAACATAAAAAAGAAAAAGAAACTCCTTTCATTATTCCTTGTTGGATGTATTCAATTAATATTTTATTTGCCGCCCCTCTGCTGTACTTCATTTTTCTATATATTTATTTTTGATTACACGTTAATACAACAAAAAAAGTTTTGCATGTAAACTTTAATTTTTTTTTTAATTATACATTCTCCAAAAATTTACTATTCAATACATTATATTTTCTTGAATAATGGCCATACGCAAGGACTTATTATGTATCATTTTTGACTGAATCGATTTTTAAAGAAATAATAAGAAATATTTGAAATTGAAAACAATATTTGTAAAATTATTTTTTGAGAATTTTGTGAAAAATATTTTTCTTTTTAGAATATATTTTATAAAAAATAAATTTTTTTAGATAATGAATAGTTAAAAGGAAAATTTTAAATTTATATTCATAGTTATTTTAGTTAAAAATATATATTTAAAACAACGTAAATCTTAAATAACGAAGCTCAAATAGAGGCTTTCTATGATGGTCTTGAGTAAAGGTGGTAAACGAGTCGAGCGGCTCTTCAGGCTTGGCTCGTCAAAAAAAAACATTTTTTAAATGAATTAAAAAAAAAAACCGAGCTCGCGAGCTAAAGCTCGGCTCGTAGCTCGTGGGTCAAGCCGAGCTCGAGTATTTGTAACGAGCCGAGTGTTACAAAACTAGCACAGGCTTGGCTCCTAACAAGCACGAGCCAAGCTCGTGGGTATATGGGCTAGCTCGATTCGACGCATTGCCACCGCTAGTCTTGAGAGTGCATAACAATATCAAAATATTAACTCGATTAAGATTGTTTTTTATTAGTTTTGATAAAAGATCACTTATAATTAAAGACATTTTTTTATCATGAAAGAAAGGAATTTTAAAAATGGGTAAAACTACTTGTACGGGATAATTCACCCTGTATAAGTGTTCGGGAGACAACATTGACAAAGATAGAGAGTGTTTCCTTGATCTTGGTCAGGATAGGAGGACATAATTTTTATCTTGAATAATACCAAGTATACAAATGTCTCCCTAGACATGTACATGATGAATCACTTTGTACATGTTGTATAATCTCTTATAAATTTCATCAAAAAGTATATCATTTCGAAAGCTCCTCTCTGAATTGCCAAAGGAATAAATGTGATTAAAGGATAAGTTTGAGTTCCATTGTATGTAAAAAATAAATTGTTATAGTATTTTTTTTGAAAAATATATGATTAGAAAGTAGAAAAAAAATTGAATTTACATTTAAAAATTATTTTATTAAAATAATGTATAATTGAAAATGAATTAAAAAAAATTAGGCTCGGTTAAAGCTTTGACTGCAGTCCTCGTTGCACCGAACAGATCAGTCCCCGAGTCCAAACGCGCCTCCGTTCCCGCCAAAATAAACCCCTTTCCGTGTGTGTTTCCCGCCAAGTCTCAAAGCCCTAGGTGCAAAATACAGAAAAATTCCTCTCATTCTACCTCTCTCAAAATCAATTCACACATACATACTCACACAGTGACTCAGAGGCGAAGAAGCCATGGATCTGAGCGACGAAGTCAGGACTGCGCACAAGCGAACTTTCCTTAAGTTCTTCGAACAAACTGTAAGACTCAAAATTCATAATTTCTGTAAATGAAATCTTTATTTTCGTAAAAGCAATTAAAAACTCGTTAATTGATTTCCAGGAACTAAACGTAGAGCTGAAAAAGTCATTTGACAAAATGTTCGCTCAAAATCGCCGCCGGTGTATCATCAATCTCGCTCATTTCTACCACTTCAGAGAAGGCACCGATCTGGCTCGTAGGTATGTACGCATATAGACGTATATGTTTAAAATACATATGTAATCCCACTCATGATTTAATCAAGGAATTCCCAAATTTTAATGATTTAAGTTGTTTTCCTGTGTTTTTTTGTTAAAATTGGTAGGCTTCTGCAGAACCCGAGCGAATATATGCAGCCTCTTTGTGATGCTGTGACCGATTTGGTCCGCGGCATGAATGCTAAGTACCTGAAGGAAGGGGAGCAAATCCTGGTCGGGTTAGAGGGTCCATTCGTTTCGCGGAGGGTAACCCCCAGAGAACTCTTGTCGGGGTTTATTGGTTCCATGGTCTGCGTGGAGGGAATTGTCACTAAATGTACTTTTCGTTTGCACTTGAAATCCCACGCTCATTTCATTCAATTGTATACAAATATGTGCTGTATTTTGTGCTTGATTCTTTCTTTAGGTAGCATAGATGGAAATTTCTGAATTCTGTATGTTGGAATTGGGCAATGGGTTTTAAACTGCTTCATCGCCATTGGGGTTAATTATTTTTGCCTCAAGTTGTTTGAAAACTAAAGAAATTTAGATGCCGGTCTTTAACATATTCATCAGACCCAGGTAGAAAGACACTGATGCATTATGTTTTCCTTAAAGCTAACGATGCACCGTGTTTTCTTTTGTTTGTTGGTTGGAACTTCTAAACTACTGGCAGGTCCATAATATTCTTCATCTTGACAAGGTAATGCCAAGTAAATTTAGTAATATCAGAATATGTTTGATACAGATCACTAATAATTGATCCAGAATCATAGTCAAACGCTCGTAGATTTCAGTTTCTGTGTATGCCCTAGTTACTCACTTTCTCTGCCTGTAAATCTTTGGCATCACTTATGGTTCAGTATCAAGTTCAACAGGAGGTTCTTAGTAATGTTAGGATGTAGGAGGTGAATTGGAGAAAAAATTGTGGTTTTTACTTGAGGCAGTTCATAAAATATATATTTTTGAACTCTGAAAATAATTACTTATTATTTTCTTGTTTTTAAGTTATCAAACTGGTATATCTACTTGCAGCATTTACATTTCTTTTGGTGTAAACTTGCATTGACATGGTGTCTGTTACAGCTTTAGCACCGTAGAATGCCATTATCAGTATAATGGCTTTTGCCACATCTTTTCAATGGTCTTAATGTGTACTTTTACTGCAATTGACTAGAAACACTAAATATCAAGTTGCAGGGAAGCAAATTCTTGTAGCTGGGATCAAGCTTTAGAGTAATAGATGCTGTTATGAAGCTGATTAATTATTTTTTCATACTGAAATATGCTGCTATGCAGATGGTTATGTTTTATCTTTTATTGTACACTTCCCAGATCCTTCTCTGATAACAGAGATCTCCTTTACCTTTTGAATGACTGTACTAGGCATATGAGGTGAAATAGAAGTTGTACTTATGCTAGCTTAATCTTTTTTAAAGAGGCAATTTTATGTTGTTTGGACACCTTATGTGCCTACTGTTCCATGTTTAGGTTCTCTTGTAAGGCCAAAGGTTGTTAAGAGTGTCCACTTCTGCCCCGCTACAGAAAAATTCACACTTCGCGAATACAGAGACATTACATCCAACATGGGCTTGCCAACTGGTTCAGTGTATCCAACACGGGTAACCTCCATGGTTGTCTTTTCTTTCCCCCTTCCCCTGTTCACATCCTTTCTGATTTCTGACAAAAGGGAACTCTTTATGGCATTATATGTTCAGGATGAGAATGGCAACTTGTTAGTGACTGAGTTCGGGCTATGTACTTATAAGGACCACCAGACATTATCAATGCAAGAAGTGCCAGAGAATGCTGCTCCTGGTCAACTTCCAAGAACGGTGGATGTCATTGTAGAAGATGACTTGGTGGATTCATGTAAGCCTGGAGACCGTGTGGCAATTGTTGGAATTTACAAGGCCCTTCCTGGAAAAAGCAAGGGCAGTGTGAATGGAGTATTCAGGTCACTATGTGTGTAAACAATAGTCTGTACTCATTTATTTCACCATTGTTTTATCAATTATACTTAAAATCTTGATTACCAATTTTGTAGGACTGTCCTCGTAGCCAATAATGTCTCTCTTCTCAACAAAATGGCACACAACTTACAGTATTCAAGTGACGACATGAAAAACATTAGAAAGATCTCTGAAAGAGATGATGCATTTGATTTGCTTGCTAATTCACTTGCACCTTCTATATATGGGCATCTATGGATAAAGAAAGCAGTGATTTTATTGATGCTTGGAGGAACCGAAAAGAACTTGAAAAATGGAACTCACTTGCGGGGGTAATACTAGTTCTTGAATTGGCTAGAACAAGCACTGTATAATTATATCCCACATTTTTATGTATAGTTGTAAGAATGTCTTTTCCCGCTTTATTTATTCTCATGTTTCTACATGCTAACATATTTGGTTAAGTCCTCACAAATAAATCTTGTTGATTATAGTGATATAAACATGATGATGGTTGGTGATCCTTCTGTTGCCAAATCCCAGTTGCTGAGAGCTATCATGAACATTGCTCCTCTAGCCATCTCAACAACTGGTCGGGGTTCTTCCGGAGTTGGTTTGACAGCTGCAGTCACTTCTGACCAAGAAACAGGTAGGATATTCGCAGAAAAATGCAAGCTTTATTGGTGATTACTTATGAGATTGGTATTCTTGATATTAGGGGAAAGAAGATTAGAAGCTGGAGCCATGGTTCTTGCTGATCGAGGCATTGTTTGTATTGATGAGTTTGACAAAATGAATGATCAAGATCGGGTTGCAATACACGAAGTGATGGAACAACAGACTGTAACAATTGCCAAAGCTGGTATTCACGCATCCTTGAATGCTCGGTGCAGTGTAGTAGCAGCTGCAAATCCAATTTATGGAACTGTAAGTCCCTCAAAGCATATGGGGAAGAAGGAACGATAACTTGCATCTTATATTTCATTTAATTTGTCTTCTGCTGCATGTGTACAGTATGACCGTTCGTTAACTCCGACAAAGAACATTGGACTTCCAGACTCTTTGCTTTCTCGTTTTGATTTATTGTTCATTGTTTTGGATCAAATGGATCCTGGGATTGATCGCCAAATTTCTGAACACGTGTTGCGTATGCACCGATTTCGTTCAGTGGTAGATGGAGGTATGCAGCTTTCATTTTTGATTGAAATTTAGACGTCGTTCTAAATTATTTGACATTCCGTAAGCAAAGTGCTGTATATTTTAGGCAGCTCAATGTTAGATGGCAATTCAAGATATGAACAAGAAAATGAAGCTGAGACAGGTTCGACCATCTTTGTCAAGTACAATCGAATGCTACATGGGAGAAAATCTGACAGAGGTCGTAAGCGTGATACCCTCACCATCAATTTTCTTAAGAAGTACATTCATTATGCAAAAAACAGGATTCAGCCTGAGCTTACTGATGAGGTGATGCTTCTTTAAATACCAATCCGCAAAAGGCATAACTACTACATGTTTGTGCAAATTGAGAATCATTTGATCCGTTCTGTGAAATTTAAAATTTTGAAAGCCTGTCCTGCGCTAGTGATGGCATATAGTTAGTGGAACTTCATTCATTCCTTGAGATTCTCAAATCACCTTGATATGGCTCCCCCCTGATTTTATCCTTTACAAATCATTCTCTCCAGGCTTCAGAACACATTGCAATTACATATGCAGAGCTAAGAAATGCGAGTTCAAATGCAAAGGTTGGTTTCTACTGGTCTTATTAGCTGAAATTTATATTTGGTATTTAAGCTGTTGCTATCATTTACAAATTAACTTATCTGATCATTTATTAGACTGGAGGAGGAACACTGCCAATTACTGCTAGAACATTAGAAACAATAATACGTCTATCAACTGCCCATGCCAAGCTGAGGCTTAGGAGACAGGTACTGGTTATTTTCGGTTCATTATCCATTTGGAAGTAACAAATTGGCATCAGGCATGATTTGGCCTAAAATTGAATAATCAATTAAATAATTTAAACTTGTCTATTGGTCTTCATTGGCTAATGAACAAAACTGAAGAAGTATCCACCAGTTTATTGAAAATTGAAAACTATGTATGTACCTCTCAGCATGGTTTTGATGGTTTTCAAGTGTAAACCCTGTTTTGCTGTTGAAAAATAATGTCTCGTGAACTGAATTGAGAAGGTTTTGAAGTCTGATGTTGAAGCTGCTCTTCAAGTTCTAAACTTTGCTATATATCATCAAGAGCTAAATGATATGGAGGAGCGAGAGCAAGAAAGGCAGAGGGAAATGGAGCGAGAACGTGAAGTAGACCATGAAGCCACTGACAACAATACAGGTCGTAGTGGTGGTAGAAATGAACCTACCAACGGAGGTTCTACTACTGCTAGAGGGTAAGTGAAATTAATCATCTACTAGCTACTGTTAAATGCGGGAATTTCTTAGCAACATGATTTCTAGTATGGTTTCTGAGAAAGTTATTACAATCAATTAGTATTATCTGAGAGCAAAAAATGTTTTCTCTTTGCTGGCACTATAGATATTTTTAATGAGATTGTGGTCATTGAAATGAATGTAACAAATAGGGACCGATTTATTGTCTTGTGGATGTATGAAAGATCGATTCATCAAACTTCTTGCATATCATCAAGCTAAGTGCTTGTTTGGATTTGATTACAAGCATATTATAATTTAATGGTCAAAGTCAAACTTTAATTTTAATCACACATTTTATAGGACACAACTACCGACTTATCCACTAATTTTTTATCACATTATTGTTTCATTAACTTATAAACAAATCCAAACAAGCACCAAGTACAAGTTTCATCTTTGTGCGTGTTTTATTATATGCTTCATTCTGTTTTCCCTTTTCTTGAATCCTTTTCCTGTCCTATATAAATCTTTTTACTACCTATCAAAGAATATAGGAATTTATATTCAAGGAGGCTGTGTTTGAGATGGTTGGTAGACTAATATTATTATGTATTAGGCTGTTTGCTTGGTTTCTTTGATGATCATTGTTTTATCAATGTCATTATGTTGATATTACTTCTTTTTATTACTTTGGCAAGTGAAACGGAAGCCATGGATGTGGATGCACCTCCTGCAAGCGAAGTCGATATATCCCCAGAGAGGTTTGTCGCTCATACACTACAATTATCATCAAAATTTTTATCTTTAAATATCGCTAATGCAATGTTATCTTGCTGCCAAGTTGGGGTCTAACGTTTTATGTTGGTTTAATGCTTTCATTTTGCTTGAAGATTGGAAGCATTCAAGGCTGCATTGGGGAGGTATAGGCATGCACAACATATAGAACAAATGTCAATTGCTGACATTGAGGGGGTTGTTAACCTTGGGGAACCTGTGCCTTACACAGCAGCAGAGATTATGTCCCTTCTGGAGGTAATGTTGAAATTTATGAAGTAGCACTTCCATTCATCATTTTAGATGAGTATTTAAGTGGTTTGTCAGTAAGAGGCTCCCTTTTGGGAGTTTGAAGTTAAAAGAGTTGTGTGGCTTAGACCACAACTAATAGCAAAATAAAAAATTTCCATCTCTCTACAGATAATGCACGAGAAAGGCAGCTTGATGCTAGTCAAGGATATGAATGCAGTGTACTTTATGTGAAGCAGTCCGATTGAAGCTTTTCTGTTGTTTTGTGATGGTATGCCATTCTTCAATATGTAGCCTAATTTTCTGCTACGAATTTTTCCGGTGGTATGCAATTTTTAACAGTTTTTTTTCCACTGCACGTAACTTATTTTTATTTCTGGCCGCATTTTGCGGGCTTTTCTGTACAAACTTATTTAATAGATCATTGAGCATGACCAAGCCTTTTAGCCAAGTCAAACCATATTCATGGATCTTTTAATTCACTTGCATTCCTAATTAATACATTAAAAAAAAAAAATTGTTAACATGTAACAGATAAATAGTGATAGATTCGAATATTTTAGTAGTTGAATAGCTTTGGTTGTCAATTATCAGAGAACCAGCAAACTGTGGAAAGGAAGCCGGATTTGAATACACGTGGTGGAGCTGAGGAGCATGACTTGCTTGATGTAGAAAAATCTGTATTTGCTACTTTTGTGACAAGATCACGTCCTTGTGCAGAAGAATATTTACATATGATAGAATCTTAAAATTGCTATTTGAAATGTGTTTTGATGGTGTATACACCAGTGGTTTCAGCATTACTCGCAATTTCTTATTCGCACTTGATAAAAAATGTAGCAAACAAAACCACAGGAAGCTCTTCTTGCTTTTTCAATTTTTATGCTGCGATATAGTGTGACTAGGTTTGATTTTTTAAACAATCAAACTCAACGCGGCGTGTCTATTAGGGTAGATCACCCGTGAGGCGACTCATCCGAGTTTTGTTAGGCTTGATCATTTTGGTTTTGGACTTTTTATCCCACTAATTTATTTTCATCTAATCATGGTGCGTCCACCATAACGAGCTGATCATTTTTTGTGGTATTTTTCAGACAGATTACGTTTATTTAAAAAAAAAACTATATTATTAGTAAGTGCTACACGTATGTTTTCTATTTCACAAGACATTTAACAATATAATTAGAAAAAGTGTCAATAATATATATATATATATTCAAATCTGGCTTAGTTGTAGAATTTAGTAAAATATTGAGAAAGTAAAAAAATAAAAATGACAAATCGGCATGGCCAGCTCAGTCTACAATATTGGCAGGTACGCAGGCCGTCCAATTCATAGATTTGGAAAATTGTTTGCTCTAGGCCCAGATAATTTTATAGATGGTCTAGTTCAGCACGCACCGGTGCGCGACGCAGGCATAATGCGGGCCAATCCAAGCCACCTATTTAGTGCTTCATTCGTCATGCTTCAAAGCTATTTCTTTAAGTAAATGAAGGATAGTTACAATTATTGCGTGGGATCCATAATTTATTTATTTTGAACTACCAAATCTAGTAACCTCCCAATTTTGATGCATTTTGAATGCAATGCAGATTGTTACGAGTCCTGATGTCAAACGAAGACCCGCATTTCACGTCACAGTCACGTCATCACACCTTATATTCGAGGCTCCGATGAGCCGAGGTGAATACCATATGATATTGTATGTGTCTTAGTCGTCGAAGTGATTCGAGTCACTACAGACAGTGATGAAGTGACATGACTGGAAAACACATCTACTGATAGGAGTCGCAGCGCCTTGGCGCGATGCACAGATCTTTTGTATGAATATCCGTCCAAGATAAAATCTCTTGAATGATGAAAGGGATGTCTTTGCAGCAGGTGCCAAAATGCCAAGTGGAATTTATTTTGTTAGGAAGCATAAAATGTCATCCACTTATGGAGTGACTGATTGGCGTCTAGGAAGAAATGCGTCGACGGGCAAATGAGGCCATGTGTCTTCCATCTAACGGTCCTTCCTTATTCTTCCCTATAAATACCCATACTTTGTACCTTTGTAAAGGTAATGCAACTCCAACTTAATAACTTAAATTGTTTCCTCCCCACGTTATAAGTGATATCCATATGTGACAGTTTCCATCATCGGAGTTCTCAATCTTTGTTTATTGCTTTACTGGCTTGACCGTCAGAGTGCTCATGACCACTACCACTATCACCAAAAAAGACCACGAGCGACTAACGGTGTGTTACAAGTGAGGGAAGAGCCTTAATGGAGCTGCATTCTGTTGGCCACGTATTGGTCCATTTAACGGGGTCAACACAGTTACTATTTGAACTATTTATTTATGAAGTTTATTTTATATTTAGTTGGAAGATTAGAGACTTAGGTGCAACTTGTATTAGTCTTCATATTAGGACAGGTTAGCCAAGACAATATCAGTTATTTGGTTTTAATTTGATTGAATTTTATGAGATATTGGTGTATGATTTCATTTCTTAAATCTTGTTTTAAACACATTTTTTATATTCGATTGGATGAATGAGTATTGATTAGTCATTTCTCGATATTTTATTAAAATAATGAAAACTTGATGTTGATTCGATTATTTATCGCGATTCTTAGCTGTATCTGACCTCCTCAAATTTAACAAAAGATGGAATATTGTAAACAAAATTTAAAACTGTACCTTTGGCCATTACATATATCCAAACAACCAATATACGGTTCACATTACCACATTTATAAGCAAAAGGTTGTGCTGAAGATACTGATTTCTTGACTAATATTGGTGTCATCAACTGAGGCTTCTTACTATAAGTCGATAGTGGAAAGAGTAAGGGCTACTTGAGCGATCACCAGAGCGCGGCTCAGGATTCGTATAGTAGAAACATCGGACCATTTAATTTCTAATAACTACTCTATCTATGTCACATTATCCTCTGTAACATAAATCTACAAATATTGCTTAGTTGATAGTCATCTGTAACATATCTTTCATGAATTTGCTCCGTAGCATTCCAAATCATCTTTAGGTAACGGTAGAAATATTGTTCGACAAGTTATATTTTTTATTTTAATACTTTTTTTTTTTATGTGGACAAGTAATGAATTGCGATTCCAAGATGCAACTATGTACAACATCATTTTGCTTCAATTTGGGTTACGTCAAGGGATGAAATATAAGAAGTGGTGAAATTTGAAACAAAATTAATGTCTTGTAACTCAATTGATAAAAATTGAAATTTAGCGATTCAAATTGAGTTAAATAGTGACTTGTTTCTTTGTGTTGCGTGTTTGTGTCCAAATAATTTATTTGCTGCTTTTGACAAGATATGCAATTCTTTAATCTTTGAGGTAATAAGATGTAGAATGCTTTAATTTTTTCACAACTTTTTTTCAAGTTTGATCGTGCCCCTTAACTCAAAATATCTGCATCGACCACTGACGTAGAGATCGAAATAAATACCGTGAATATCACCAAGATCATGGGCATGAAACATAATGAGACAGGTCCCTTAAGTGATTTAAACAGGAGGGCAAACTCGTCATTTCAAGTGATTTGCAATTAAAGTGAAAAGTTGAGGATGTCTATTTCTTCTAAAAAATGTTGACGAGATTAATAACGTTTTTGGTGGATAAGATTCAATAGCAATGGATAAGTTTTTATGTTAAGTAGTTGCTAGTTTATCTTTCGATAAAATCAATGACAAGATCTTCTTCTCCATTTATCATGCTAGTTTATCTCTTAAGTCGTTGTTTTCGATGAGTCGGTAAAACAGTTCAGTTGGATGTTTTCCACTGCACAGACCCACCCAGATGCAGCAGTATATTATCTTCATTTAGAGTTCAATTCAGTATCAGAAAAATATGGAGAAATTAATCAGCCTGGTGAGTCTGGTTCTCAACAAGTTTAAGGATGCATTGATGTCTTTGCTCACAACTACGTCTATTTTTCTGGATTTGCCACTGGGATTCGCCGTTATGCTATATCTCAGAATAGATCATATGAAGGATACTGCTTTTATAAATATTTCAATCCTTTATTCTTCGATATTTCTTATCAGATTTTGGAGGTTAAGGTGTTTAGGAGTTATGCCAAAGAATGGAAACGTTCTAGACCGTTGGGGCCCTTTTCTGTGCATGGATTGTTGGAGATTTCCTCCCCCCGACTGGCCTTGGATAGTAACGCCAATTGTTCAGGATGGGAGAGCAGTACCTGCAACGACAAGAAGAAATTCAAATTTAAATATTAATCAGACTTTTGTCGTAAAGGTGTTGGTGAACCGTCCAAATAGTTGGAATTGCAAAATTCGGATCATCAAATGAAATTTTCCTGGTTTCAAGTTTCTGGGTGGTGATGATGATATCGACTACTTATTAATATTATTTTATTAATAATGTTTTTATTTCGTTATTCGAGTTTTGTTTTAGATAGACCGAATATTTTTATTTATGCATATAATTATAATTTAAATACTAATATTTAGATATTAAAATTTCCTCTCTAAACCGACCCTAATCAAAGCAGGCTGCTCAAATGACGAGATTATAAATTGGGACATTTTGATACATAAACTGTATTTTTGCTGTTAAAGAAAATGCACTAATTTTGGCTTCCTTGTTATGTGTGATTTCGAGTTTGATTCTTGTGCATTATCCAAGCAACTACGATCACGTATTTTTATTAATGCAACACATTTTAATTGAATGAAAATTTATAATATTTATCTGTTCTTGGCGATTTTCATCCAAAAAAATCCATTGAAGTGATTAAAAAGACTTATTTAATACTCATATATTTAAATAAGTAAAAAAAAAAATTGTGACTAAATAATTACCACTCACTTTCATGTATGCTGACAGGATTTTCAGACAAATATCATTATTAGCGATAATATGCTAATGAAACGTTAATGATAAGAATGTGTTGGAGAAAGTGGGAACATAATGTATATTGAATAAATGTTATAGACCTTCAATACAGTTAAAACATAGTGCATTTATTAAAAAAATGACATGAGTATAACTAACAAATAGAAATGGACCAACACAAAATTTACTTATTACATCATATTATATGGTTAATTCCCTAAATGGTCACTAGACTTTTCGTAACGTTCCCATGAGATCATTGAACTTCAAAATTGCCCCCGCTAGTCACTAAACTTTGAAAAATGAAATCCCATCCATCACCTAGTAAATGCCATTTGCAAAATTGGAAAGATTTGATGACGTATCTAATTGTTTGACTAACGTAGCAGGTCATTGTACTAAAAAACAGTGTTCTAAAAAAGTCATATAGGTAGCACCTAGGCTTGAAACTCGTATAGGTATTTTTATTTCAATTCCTAAATAGATGGATTTTTTCTTCATCTCTCTCGTCTTCTCTAGACGCGCTTTATTAGTTTTTTTTTTTTTGTAAAGTCTTCTATTTAACTTTACCTTATTAAACTTTTATATATTTTTTTAAAAAAATCTTTTAACTTTAATTTCAAGTTTTTAAAATTTTTATCTATATAAAAGTTAAAAATGACTTTATTTAAATAATTAAATAAGATTTAGGCTATGGTGTTATCTATGTTATACAATTATGATCTTGAAACTATTTATTTTATTGAAAGCTCCAAACACATATATAAAATTTTATAAATCTATTAAATATGGCTTGTCCAGTTAAAATCGAAACTATGAAAAATATTCTAATTTTTGCATTTTGAAATTTTGAAAATTTTATAATTGACTAATGATAAGAATTATTAAGTAAATGTAGTATTTTAAAATTTAAGATGTTTGATATGTATTATTTTAATTATAAAATGATTTTAAAAATGATTAAAAATTTAAAACAATATTAGTTCATGTTTGACCTCCATTAAATTAAAATTCATTTTTCTCTATCTTATTATCAATCACACATTTTTCGATAAAATAATATTACATGTAAACCTAAAAAGTTTTCCTTCTTTTTTAACTACACTCTCCAAAAAATTACTATTTCCCTAGTTATAATTTGGAAAAATAGAGCCCTCGTTGGGCTAAAAATAAAAACGCTTTTTTTACGCCTAAACCTTGTTTAAGCTTGCTTAAACTCATAAAGCTTGAAGTTTCGCTTTCACTCCTAATCACTCTTTACGTCTTTTCGAACACTGTTAAAAAGACGCTAAATCACAAAGTTGCATTCTAAGTGGAGAAGTTGCTTTTGCCCAAATAACGTTTTTAAGCCAAAAAACTGATTTTTGTTTGCCCAACTATGTTACTACTACAAACTTTGTTAGTCATACCACAATTTTAAGCAATTTTTTTATTTACTTAAATAACCTTTAGTAAAATCACATAAAATAATTTATTGTTACACACCACACTACAACTAGGTGGGATGTTTTCTGGCATAACAACTCTCCCACACTAGGTGTGTTTCCCTTTTTCTTGGTGCATTTTTTAGCAAGTTTCTTGATCTTATTTACTGTTTGTATTTACATTTTTCACTTTTCTATCAATTTCATCCTTCAAAAATTGTAACACTAGGTCCTTAAACTTTTGATACTTGTACACTTCGGTCCCCGAAGTCATATTTTTGTGCAATATTGATCATTTTTTTTAGTATTTCGACCATAACTTTGGATAAGGTTATTAGAATCACGCTCATGACCCCAATTCAGAAACGTCTATTCGGCGTGCACGTCGTGGCCAACGAGCTCTATTGGGCTCGAGACGTTTTCGATGCCAAAATTCACCGTTTTCTCTTCCAAATCGTCAATTTAAGTCATTTTCCCTTATAAATCGTCGATTTAAGTTATTTTCTTATTTTTGTTCAAATTTTTTCCTTAGATATGGAAGAAATTTTTTTTTTTTCAATATTTTTTTTCCACATCCACTGTGTGGACCATTTTTTTTCTCCTTTCGATAGATATTCATTGCCTATTTTTTTTTTGTCTTCGATATTCATTGCCCTCTGCACACCATAGAGCAAATGCTTCGTGCTGTGTGGAGCTCCGCACTTTTTTTGTTTTTTAAAACATTCGCATGTCGCATTGCTCCGTAGTGTGCGGAGCAATTGCTCCGTACTGTTTGGATTTTTTTTTTTCACATTGGCTTATTATAAAATAAAATTTTAACTATTATATTATATATTTGCATGACATTTATTATCTTTTTGCATGACACATTATAATTTGATCAGAAGAAAAATATATTTTGTATGTATATAGATACAGTAGAATAAAAGGAATGAAGGGTTTGTTTTATTCCTACAGTCACCATGGCTTGATTATGTTTCCATTTAATTTTGTCATATTTATATATAATATATATGGTAGTCAACAATTGTGATTTTACTGTATAAGTAATTGTGAATTTTTTACTTTTTGAAGAACCAGTTTACAAATAATGCACATAAATAAAAGTGTGAAAACAAGGGTGCAAAAATGTATACTTAAAATGAATACTACACATCATATCCCTTCTTTTATAGGAGTAGTGAAATAATAATAATAATAATAATTTAGCTGTACAACTAATCACATCAAGAAATATTATAGATATTTTCCATTAAATTATGAATAGTTTCATCTCAAATTTCCGCCACATGTTTCCATTTACAATAGCTGTGGTTTCTACACTTTAAATCAACCAATTGAAGATTTACATATTTCCAAAACAATTAGGTGAGAAATCATGCGTGTCTGTCACATTCGATTAAAGCGGGCGAGAATATTTCTCTCCATTCAAATTAAGAAAAATTACATTATTAACAAACTTAACCTAACCTAATCCAATCGCTATATAAACCACGTTTCACAGCACAATAGTTCTCCCAAACACTTCAAAAACCAGATTTTAAAATCAATCAAACTTTTGGGAAAAAAAAAAAATGTCCTATAATTCTCAGCCTTCTTTCCCAATACACTTGGGTTTCTTTCTTCTGGTTCTGCTCATGTTTGTATGGTTCACATGTTACATCAACTTCGAGTCTTTGTTCGAGGGTTTGTTTGATCAGATGAAGCTGTTCCTTATTCTGTCTCCATTGCTACTTCTACTGGTTTTGCATTTGATTTCTTCCTTGCAAAGGTCGTTTTCCCCGGAGGAATACGCGATTCACCAAGCCGGTGGAACGCCGTGGGGAGTTGGGTTTCTACTTGTGCTTCTGCTCTTTATGATCTCTTATCAGTCGGATTTACGAGGGCGCTGGTTTCCTCTATTCTGCCGATGAATAAGCAGCTTTGATGGGTGGTCTGTAAAGAGAATATGAAGTATACTTTGACTTTGATGCAGGAATCTTGTACACAGTACTTTTTGTAAATATGCCTTTGTTTGGTTTTGATTATTTTGTCATCCTTTCTCTTCGACACTCATTTTAGATCGTACATTTTTTTCAAATAAAATTAATTTTTATGTCTTTCATAATTTTTTTCTACTTTTTAATTATGCATT
>CAIGRN010015092.1:0-15975 GCA_903798345.1 Fraxinus anomala
GTATTTTTAAAGAATGTGTACCAAATAGGGGTTAACATTTTTTTTAATACAAAAATCAAATGATAATATAATTTTTAGACATTAATAATAATATTATAAAATTAAATAAATCTACAAATCTACCATCCACCAAAATACCTACCTCACCCAATTTCTAACCCTAAAACAATTTAATCTATTCTCTCACTCTCCTCTCTTTCCTCCTCACCTTCTCCACTCGTGTCGACGTTCCGACGGCGTAGCTTCGTGCGCTATCATTAGGTAAAGCAGACTGTTGCCGTCGCTTGTGGGAAAAATGCTTGCAGCGTTGCGGCGTTACTCGATTGTAACGGGGATGTGGCGACAATATGATTAGGATGGCACTCTTCCTTCGTTGTTTATCTCGCGAGGGCACTCCTTCTTCGTAGATCCTTTTTTTTTCAGATATTAACTTGTTCAATGGCCAATGGTTTTTTGTGCAGTGCGGTAGTGGTGTGATGTGATGTGGGTGCGGTTGTGCATTGTGCTTGTGCGGTGTTGTGGGTGTGGTGGTTTTGCGGGTGCTGTGGTGATACGGTGAGGTGGTGGTGGTTCTGGAGGCGGTGGTGGTGGTGGTGGAAATAGTGTTTATGATCAATTATTTCAGTGTTGTGACCAATAAATTATTAATTTATGACCAGTAAATAATATATGACTTAGAAGAATGTGTAATTGTGACTAAATTTGTAATTGTAACTTAGAATTTGGTAAATTAGATGGTTGAAAATTGATTTGTGAAATACGTTGACTATATTTAACTCATTGACTTCTAATTGCATCGAATTAAACATATTTGATCTTCAACCATCATTTTGTGGTCCAAATCAACTATTAGATATTTGCACTTTGATCTCTGAACTTTAAATTTCTTCAATTTTAGCCTTTCTTTGCTCATTTTATCCAATTTCACCATTTTGCATCGAGTTTCTCATAACAAACAAAATGTATACATAATTAAGTTATAATCATCAAAATCCATAACAGGTAATCTAATTTAACAGTCAAGATAAGTGTACAAGCACCAAACATTGCCTCTAATTGAACCACGAAAGACACTCTTTCCTATCGTCGAACATAATGCCAAGAATCCCATTTTTGATACCTTCAATTACAAAAGATCATCTCTTCCATCACAATTTAAGTGGAAGATGGGGATTGTTATGTTTGATGTGGCAAAATTTAGACAGTTGATTTAAAAAATAGTTTTTGAATTTTTTTGAAATGGATGAATCTGATACTAATAATGTCAAATCATGATTGTCAACAAACATTGTCAACCATCATTGTACAAGTAGCATGACTGATACTCAACTACATAAAGTAAGTTGAATATTTTTTTAATATAATTTAATTTTTAATTAAGTGAATCTGGATGCTAATTAACATACAATGATGTAAATAATGAACTGCGTTTTTTAATGTGAAATTCTAATTAATATTGATTTAATGAATGTGAATATTAATGAATTGAAAATTAATAACATTAAAATTGGTGTGAATGTGAATGTTAAATTCTAATTAATATTATTAAAATGAATGTAAATGTTAATTAATTGAGAATTAATATAAGGGAATACATGTTAGAATTACAACTAAATGTATAATTGAAATTGCATGGCAAATACTATACATAAATTAAAGTGAATGTTTATTAATTTAGAATCAATACCAAAAAATATATATGTGACAATGAATGTTAAATTATTTATACTAAATAAATATGATTTAATTTCAAATCAAGTGAAACTGAATGCTAGTTCATGAACGTGAATAATGAATTACATTCTTGACTGTGAAATTCTAGTTAATATTAATTAAATGAACGTGAATGTCAATTAATTGAGAATTAATAACATGGAATACAATGATTTTATAGCATTTGTTATAATCTGTAAATTAAATATATATTGAAAAACGAAAAATAAGGTATTATTAAAATAATTAAATTGTAGCAGAATTATAATAGTCCAAAAAATTATTCTCATTAATATAATATTTACTAATAGATTATAGATTAAAGACATTTTACCCTAACATCTTATGTATAAGATGATGTTTGGTGGAGATTAAAATTAGATTTTTAGTGGATTGTGATAGAAATTTTTAAAATATGTGATTGAAAAAATGTGAGATCCATGAAATATATAGTTAATATTGATTGTTTGATTTTGATTTAAATTAAAATCAAGTTTTAATCTATCCAAACAAACCCCAATGCTGTTAAATTGTTACGGACAGTGTGAAGTATACTTGGGAGTTGGGACCCATAGTTTGATGACATGGCAGTCTAATCAATCAGTGGGCCTACAAAAACATGTTACGGGACCCACAAGCGCCCAAAATCTGACTTGTACAAACCTAGATTGTGTCGTTTGTCGGTTGTTTCGGACTTCAAGCGAATATTAAGATTGTTAATAACATTTTAAGTCCGTAGGGCATCACTGTTCGTCTTCCCTTATCATTTCAATTTTGCTGCTGCTGCTTTTTGTTGTTGATAAGAGCTCTTTGTAAAAAATTTCGTGAATATATGAGATTCAATGCAAGACTTAGATTGACGGAATTTGTAAATATTTGATTGTGAATTTTGAGGCTGGGGACAATCCAGGGTTCCTTTTCTGAGATACTGTCATAAACAGTCTAATTTAATTTGAGAATTGAAAAATGGTAGACTCCGATAAACAGTTATTCGCTGATGAATGCCAAATTGACGATGTTGATAACTTGGATCAGAATTCTAGCGACGAGGCATCATCAAGCCAGAGCGTTGATGAGGCCTCGGCGGCTGGGAATCCTTCGGTAAGAGGGAGGTCGAGAGAAGTTCGAGTGGAGGATGTGGAAGATCGGGAGGATGGAGTTTTGCATTGGCTTCTGTCTCCAGATAAGCATGTAATGGGTGCCTGCCGTGCGGACGAGAGGTTGAAGCCTTTGCTGAAGCTCAATGTATCTAATGGCGCAGCTGAGGATCGCCTGCTAGCTCACCTTAGCCAGGTAAGTATAATCAAATGAAAACTGCGGTAGTGTATTGGTGTTTAGCTTAGAGTTGGAGAAAGTTAATTTCAAATTGGAAGGGAGATTATTCTATTCCAATCCTCTACGGACGTTGTTTTGTCCGTTAATCTTCCTATTTAATTGAGATCAATTTATGAGGTGTTTGCTTAAGTTTGTAATCTTTGCTATGGGTAAGCAATTATATGCTTAAAGCTGGTTAATCGTTTCCTTAGTTGTAGCATCTGTCCTGATATTCTTAAGATTCTTTACAGGAACTGTGCTTGGTTTGTTTTATTCGTTAAGTTTCTTGACTAGCAAAATCTCATATTTGATTTGGCCATTTTAAGTTTTTGGTTGATAATGAGTACTTCTCATATAATTTTAAAACTGCTTGTATATTACATTATTTTTCTGATTTTATCTCTATTGATGTATTACTTAAATTTCTGGAACAGCACTTTGAGCCATCAGAAGTTGGCGTGTTAGCTAGATCATTGTGCTTACCTCTAGTTACTATCCGTGTGGGAGAGATCAACAAGAAAGGAACCCTCTTGTGTCCAACATCTGTAAGGTAGTTTCAATCTCATGAATTGTATTACACGTTTGTATGGTTGTCTATCTGTATATTAACTTCATCATGTCATCCTTCATGTGGTTGTCAGGGGAGGGGGGTTGGAGTTGCGATAATTACGTACTTGGCCAAAGATAATATGTATACGTGCATTTAAGTTGGGTAATATGCTGGGTGGCTAGGTTGGGTGCTTTCAACTGTTGGTTTCTTTGTTTGTTATCTTCCTAAGAAGCTATTGAAATGAATTATTCCTCAGTAAATTCCTTTGGTTTGTTGATAATAAGCTAGTTTTTACTTATCATCTGTAAACACCAAGTGAAACGTCAGCAAACTAGGTATAAGCAATTACTTGATATGTATAATTCAAATTTCTCTTTTGGGTTAATTAAATTCTATAAACCTTTATATTCATTTTGATTTTTTTTTTACTTGGTCGTTATTAACTGAGACACTCTGAATATACCGATCCCCAAAGAACAAACGTTAGACTCTAATCAACCCTAGTTCACTAGAGTTGATGAGGTGTCTGGTGGAATGGAAATTCAGAAGAAAAGGCAACTTAGATTTTCGCCACATGACATGCATTAGTGTGAACTTATTTCAGTTTGTATCACAAGCCTCTGCTTTCTCTGTTGACCATTTCTCCTTTCTTTCCTTCTCCTATTTTATGTCCTCTACAGTGACTAATTCTTTATCCTTCATGTTGTGGAATCCTGTTTAGACAATTATCTGTATATACCTTATGTTTAAGTGTATATTTGGTTGTCGCATACCTGCAGGTGGTTTTGATGCTTGATTTTGTTTTCTTCCATTTACTTGCGTACGATCTCAACGTTTTTGATAAATGTCATTTTTGGGAGTACGTTGTACACCTTTTCTCTAGGCTACCAACTTTCTTTATTTGCCTGCATTTTTTTCTGCTGCATGCCATTGCTATATGGATGCCTATGGACATTGATGTTATCATTATTGGAGTTAACCTTTGCCAAGAAAATATTTGTTGTTATTTTCCCTCCTTAATATTCTTTCTTTCTCTCCCTTCATCAGTTGTTTTATCCAGAGTTTCTTTTCCCTTCTGAATGTCTCATAGTAGTTGAGAGTCATATTATCATTTCTGATCCCTAAACTTGTTTAAGGTCCACTTTTAGTGTCATGTACGTGAATTGCAGACATGTCTTAACCATCATCTTTTGATCGGCACTACATGCTGGACCTTGTCTTAGACTTTTCTTGATATGGCAGTACATAGCTAGGAGGTGCCATTGACATGATGAGACATCAGGAAGGTTGGTGTGATAAATATGTTTGTCACATTGCTAATGAATGGAGATCGTAGAGACCTCTCTTATTGATAACCATGAGATTGGGAACTGAGCGAAATGACTTGCTTCGGTATTATAGTGTCACGGCTCCATATTTTACATTAAGTTATGTCCATTTACTGTTTAATAAGTTTATATCATTTATCTGTTTCCTGTATTAATGTTGTATTTTTTCAAGAAGTATTTATTGTGAGTGGCACTAATCTGATGATTTGAAGATGGATTAAGCCTTATATTTGCTAATAATGTCAATTATTCCTAGATTCTAAATGGTGGCACATTTAGCTTGTTCATGGTCAATATTTACCTTTCCAAGTGAAAATATCTCGACTTGTAGGTAAATTGGCGTATATTATTATGATCTCTGAATTAAGTAAAGGTAGCTTCATGTTCTTATTTAATGGTTCACTTCATATTTTATTTTTCTTAAGTTGTATAACTTGTGTACGAAATCAATGTCTTTCTAATTGTTCTGTACTTGCTATGATTTTTTATTTGTTTAACTTATTACCATTCTATTTTTTGTTGTTCTTTTGATGCTCATTACTCGAAGATGCTTACTTGCTATATATGTTGACTAGTATGTGATTAACTTCCATGAGTGCTTTTTACATTGGTAAACATGTTTTTGAAGATATGGCCTAGTTTTGGCTTTCATCTCCTTTGTTTAAGTTCTACTTTTTCTATCCGATCAAACTCAAACTTTAATCTCAGCCCACCTTCAAAATTACTACTCATTATTATCCACCCGTTTTGTGGTCCCTACTAGTATTCCACCTGAAAAGTAAGTAAGTTACTAATAATCAATCCCGAATGGAGGTGAGAACTCTATAAGATTTTCTTTTCCTTTCTTTCATTCATTCTGGCACTTAATGTGGATAAATGAACAGAAAAAGAAATTATTTCAAACATTTTAATATTATATAAATTATGTGATGGGCAGAACGTGAAATACTTCTTAGCCTCTTGTTTATTTTGTTGCGTTAGATAGAAATACAGGTAGGGGCACGTAAAGGCTAAGGCTTACCAAATTTTCTATGCAGTGATGCTGTTTAGAAACGTGATAGGATTCCATTCTATTATAGTTAAAATAGGAAGGAGGGTATTTGGGGGATTTTATAAAATAAGGTATCACACCAGATGTATATCGGGTGCGGGGGCAGTGTATTCCTTTGCATTCAAGAAGAAATTGGGGTTTGAAATTGGGAGAGAGAGCCTCTTGAATGCTCATTAAACTATTGTAATTCCGTTGTCTTTTCATTCAGTAATACAAATTTGAGTTCCTATCAGAGCATTGATTCTAGGGCAAATGCCAATAGATTTCAGCAAAGAATTGGAGAAGATGGGGTCATTAATGGAGAAATTTGAGCAGTTACTGCAAAAATCAGTGGAGGAGATGATTTCAGATTAGATTTGCTAAGCCGGCTCACAATATCGATATTCTACAGGGAAAATTCAGATTGGTGGCTGTCTTAAGGCTGAGAGGATTTTCTCCATGAATCGCTTGTGGGAGGCAGAGAAAATAGATGCCGCTCTGGCATGTTTCGAAGGCAAATTATGGGCGTGGTCTCAAGGGGTAGATCAGCGTCAACCCGCACAAACTTGGGGAGAACTGATGGATTTAATGGTGGATCAATTTCGTCCATTGCTGGAGTACGCATGCAATGAGAAATTATTGGCCCTTAAACAAAACAGTATTGTAAGGGAAGACCAGTGCCAATTTGAGAAAATGGCAGAACCGTTGAAGATATTGCCAGATAACATGGTGGAAGACAGATTTGAAGAAATTGCTGAGCTGAAGAAGATGTCGGGGCACGCTGTGGAAGGGAAGATAGTAATTGGGTTGGGTTCAGAATTAAGGCTGAAAATTGGGTGCGAAAATCAGTGGAGTTGGGCCAAATTACAGAGGTAGCCCATGGGATTGAGAACCGCAACTTACCATTAAAAAAGCCCAAGGTAGATTATGCCCAATTCTCGTCAGCAGCCCATCTGGGGCTTACGCCCACCCAGTACACCCAACTCCCTTCAATCGTGTCTATGAAGGAATCTCTCCCACTTTTGCAAAAATTGTGATCACACACAACTCCCCCACAGTCCTGGCGATAGACCTATGCTGAGCTCCAGGCCAAGATGGATGAAGGATTGTGTTTTAGATGTGATGAGAAAAACTCTATTGGGTATCATGGAAAAAATAAGGGGTTGCAGGTTTGGTGATTAGGGATGACAGAGGGAATAGAGGACGAAGCGGAAGAATCCGGCAACAGGAAAGAAACTACGAGGGTAGAAGACTCAGGTTGAGCTTTCAATAAATTCCATGGTTTTGGTATCTGCTACATATTCAACGAGCGTTTAGAGGCATATTGTGCAACAGTATGTAATCATTTTGGTGGACAGTGGTGTAACCGACAGTTTTATCCAGTTAGACTAGGTTCAGAATTTTGGAATTCCATGGGTGGGCTACTGGTTACGGATTTTCATGGACAAGATACTAGTGGTGGTAAGTGGATTGGGTGAGTTTATCCACTCCTTCGGGCTGAAATATCTGTTTTGACCGTGGCTGTTGGCAAAGGAAATTGTTCAGTTGTGCTGAGATTTGGAATTGTCTCGGATTTCCATATTTAGGACAAGGAGAATTTCAGGGGTGGAGTAATGATAGGATTCCATTCTTTATAGCTTTGATACCAAATGATAGGCACCTGAATTTGTATTATTGAATGAAAGGATGGAATTGAATTACAAGTTTTGATGAGCATTAGAGAGGTCCATCTCTCTCCAATTTCAAACCCCAATTTCTGCCTGAATAAAAAGGAATACAATGGCCCCTTGCCCCCTATATATAACTGGTGTGATGCTGTATTTTGTACAATACCCACTCTCCTCCCTATTTTAACCATGATAGAATGGAGTCCTATCAAAACGCTACTTGTTTGTTTAATAAACAGAAGTTCCTCTAAAAATGTCTTAGATTATCTGGCATCTTAATACATATCATTGATGTTCCTTTGGGATATTAGGTGGTTGGCTCTAATATCATCCCTCTCCCTTTTGTTAGATTTTTCCTAATTTTAACCTTGTAAAGAGGAGAGTTCTCTAGCTGTTTTGAGACTATATTTGGGAGGAAAACCCAGGTGCAATATAAACCACCAATAAGAACTATAGCCCACCGGACACAGTAAAGTTTTGGGAGATTCAGGGTGAAGGGGATGTAATATTATGCAAGGTTAGATAATATATATCTGAAGTTAAATTTTTTATCAGGCCGACAGTTTTTGGGCAATTGGTTATCTTGTATATTAATTCCCTTTCCTAATTCTGCCTGACTTTCAGGAATTATCTGAAACATGGTGTTTAATATGAGCCATCTTTTGAAATTTGTATGTATAGGCTATCATTCTAGTCATCATTATTTTGTTTGTATCATTCCACTGAGCCATGCATTACATTATTTTCCTTGCTTGGATTTATTCTGGTTTATTTAGTTTGAATGTGGCGTTCTGAACCTTCTTTGTTTGTAATTTCACCAGAGGGAACTTGACTCTCATGCTTTTGCAAACTTCTGAATTGTGCATCTCATTCACCGGTGATGATGGTTGTGTAGAGAGGCTAGCAACATTGAGCACTGAGACTCAATGCTCTGCTGTAGAAATTGAAGAAATCTCAGCAGACAATTCAGGACGATCTTTCTTAATAAAGATCCCAGGTGGTGAAACTTTTTATTTTTGGTGCTCTGAAAAATCTCAGCTTCTCGGAAATGAATTGCTCCAAAAGGTACAATACACAAATTATTCCACTCGAATTTTCATTTGCATTTGTGTTTGCTGTTTATGTTATTCCCTAATGCCTTGATTTTCTATCCTGATGTAGATGAAGGATATAATTTTGAGAAAACCTTCACTGGCTGAATTAACTGGAATTAGCGAGTCACGCCTCAACTGCTTTGCAATTTACCTTCAAGCTTATCTTGCTGGATCAATGGTGTCTACTGCAAAATCTAGTAACTGTTTTGTGTTTGCTAGCACTTCTCTAGATGATTCGAATGATTCTTCTGAATTTCATTATCCTCAGTCTTCATTCACAACTATGAAAACTTCACGTTTTCGGCACTATGGCAGTCAAGGAGCAAAGACGAACCCAGTGTATCAGGGTAGCCTCAGTCCTAGGTCAAGTTCCTTTAAAGAGGGTTTGCCAAGAAGCTTGTCTTCATTGAGAAGTATTGCCAGAGAAAAAATGAGGCGACGTGGAGAAAGCTATGTTTCATGTGTTGAGAGCTCAGACATTGCTTCTGCAAGTAGTGCAGCTCGGTCTAGTTCAAATTGCTTTGAGAAGGACAAGTTTTCTGAAGCAACTGAAATTCACCAGTTTCCTTCATTGAGTTTTTTGGATGTACTCATGAAATCCGCAGAACTGCCCTTTTCAGGCCCGGGAATTCAAGTTACTTCCTTGGGTTCATCTCGTTTCTCTCCCCACTATTGCTTTTGTCCTCCGGCTGCATCGAGTATGCGATGCACTATTGGAACTTCACAGCTGCCTATTTCATCAATTGAATCACTATCTCTACCCCCACTGTCATCTCAGCTATCAACTGCAAGGCCATCTAGTCTTTTGGCGTTAAAACCCTCCCTTAATCAGGCCGAGGTCCCCCCCGTGGATTTTCCTCCTCGCTTGGCAGAGCCTTTGGTGAGGTTGCCATTTACAATGCCAACTTCTCAACAGATCTTAACCTATACACCATTAATCTGTGACCCCATTGTTCATATTCCAGTTATAGATGTTTGCTCCTCTGGCCAAGGGTACTTGGTCAGCGCAGGTCCGGCGATGTCGACATCTGTTTCACCTCTAAACCCGAATCTCATGGACCCCCAGATTCCAGATGCTGAATCAGTGCTAGAAAAAGGTGCTAGGGAGACGCTTCGCTTTCTCATCAACAGCTCCAATCAACCCAACCCACATCTGCTTGATGTATTAAATCCGGTCCTTACCAGCAGTGATGATAAGCAAAACTTGCCTGCTGTTGGAAGCCGAGGTCTTTATACTGGAAGCAGAGATGTAGATGCTATAGCAAACTGCATGACGGCTATGGGTATGGTATCATTTCCTGACAAATCCACAGGAAGTAACAATATCAGTCGATGTGTTGGTAGAGATTATTTGGTTGATCAAAGTGAGAAGCCTGCCGGCTGTGGTCCATCTACCTCAGATGACTGTTGCTCATACTTGAGAGAGGAAAGGACAGATTGATTGAAACACGATTGCTTTTTCCCAGTTTGGTAATGGAAATGAAGATATTGTGATGTTGAGAATTGTAATTAGCGTCGTGCCCTTTATAACAAAAGAAAAAAAAAATTCCTCTCTTTTGTATAATCTTTTGATATTTCCTTATTTATGTGTCCAAATGTTTCTCTGGTAAATTGGCAGCTGGGATTTATTGTAATTATAGATTAGTGATGCTTTCTTGTCTAGTCTTTGTTTATGAAAATTTCGATTTTATTGATTCTCTTCAGGCGCTGGAATAATTTTCCCAAGCAGTTCAAGCTCAGGTTCATGGAATGCCTGCTTGAAGATGTTAAAATCAAAGTGCTAAAATACTTCTAAAATTAGATCCATATAATGTATCATTTATATAAATATTACTTATGAGCTAAGATATTCCTTGTCATCCTTGATGATACTCACATCATCTAAATAATAATATTATTAGCCTCAAATAAAATAAATTTTAATTTGATGAAGTATATAATTTTTATTTTTTATTTTTCCAAATTATAATTTCGAACTTTGGTGAGACAACTAATCTTCGTAAAAACACGATTTTTCTCAAAATAAAACAAATAAAATTGTCTTTGCAAGTTGTGACTATGAAAGCAACTTTCTGTCCTAATCAACGAGGTACTGTCCCGTGAATTTTGCTCTAAAGATTATAATCATTTTGCATTCACACAAGCCTACATAGAAACATCAATGAGTGTTTGGTGGAGATTGGCTTGTCCCCATTATCATGCCCAATTTTGACACTTTATTTTTTCGTTCACTTCTTATCAAAGGGCCTAGGCGACTAAGCTTTGCGATCATCAGGTCATGGGATGTCCGCCAGTAGGATACCATCATTGTACATTACGGGGTCAATATGCTATTGTAGTGCTTCTAAGTAGGTCTCAAACTAATACTGGGCTCGAACATGAGTTTTGTTACACGAATAGGGTCAACGCAATCATGCTACATGTACATTTTCCTTTACATTAGATTTGACACTCTTTCATAAAGTATCTATTATAGTCATTGATTTCTACAATATTCTATCACATTTTGTCAAATTTTAACGCATAGGGGGAATGTCAAGGAGAATGTACATATAACTTAATTCGAGCCGATGTGGGCCATGTGGCCTTGCTCGTTCAGCGTCATTGCTCGAACATAGACCATCATGGCCAGCAATGAGCACAAATGCCCTTAGAAAGTGATATGTGTAGCTTAGCACATTATTACGTCAGCAACCCACAATGGTTAGGATGGAGCAAAAATCCTCTTTTGCTATTGAAGATGTATCGAATGAACCATAATTTGAGAAAAGAACAAGGCAATTGGCAAACACGCTAGCTTGCAATGCAGGATCGAACCCACATGGATGTGAGTATTATAGGCGAGTCTTCTTGCAATTTCATATTGTTAAGCTTTATGGGTTGAAATATGCAATGTATCGAGATGGAGTAAGGCTGGCCTTTAATTCGGAAGACTTTAGGTAAAAATTCGTTTTCCAACCAGATTTATAGTCCGGCTGTATACAATTCTTGAAGAAGTCCAAAATCATTTCAAGAAATTCTTATTTATAAAAATTATTGTATGCATAATCGAGAACATCTTTGAATTTAAAAAATAATTTTTTTATACACTTCAACAATGTTATATTTTGACTCTTTATTTACCTTTTTCAAGAAATATATTTTAGTTAACATAAATTTTTTTGTATCTCGATGATCAATCAATTCAAATATTTTAAAAATAATTTAAGAAGTAAAATAAGAATATTTTCAAGAGACTCTTTCAAATGATATTATTTTATTTTTAAAAAAACTTTAAAATTAGGCTCTAATATACTCTTACTTTTAACTTTTTAAAATAGAGATTGTATTTGACTTTTTACATTTGAAAAGTCAAACTCACTCATGATTTGTACTTTATATCAATGTTATAAAAATCGAACTTATTATCGATCCGAAAAAAGGAGTCAAGAGTCAAAAGGTTAAATTGAAATTGAACTGATAATTAAAATAAATAAATATTTTTTTAAATGATTAATAACAGAACCCTCTACAAACGTTTCTATTTGCGATATACTCTCTACCTATTGAAAATCATAGAAGACCCCCATTTTTGAAACATTTTGTGCGAAAAATCCCCCTACCGTCAATATCCGTCAGATTTACCGTTAAAAACAGTAAAAAATGTCAAAATTAAAAAGGAATAATTGCAATTTTGGTACCCCAAACTTTTTATTTTTTTACAAATTAAATTAAATTTATATATACATATACTACCTACAATTTCAAAACTTTATTTTCCACCCCGCGCCACCCCGATCTACTTCATCTTCTTTTCCAAAATTTTTTTTAAAAAAAAAAAAAAACACAGAGAGGAGCCTGATGAAATAAACCCCCTATCCTTCTTTACTCTTCTTAAATCTCAACGCCCCATAACTCCCTCATGCACATTTCTCGATCATTTTGATTTAAAAGAAATTAAATACATAAAAAGGAGTACTTTTGAAGAAGATGCATTTTATTTCCAACAAAACACCCTTTCTCAATATTCACTCTCAAGATTTTGGTTATTTGTTTTGTTTATTTTTTGTTATGTGGTTGTTTATTCATATGAATTTTTGGGTCCACAGTATTGATTATTTCAGAGGAAATTGTATTTTCTAAATTTCTTTTCTTTGTTATAATTTTTCACCATTTTCAATTTGCGTTATATTTTAATTTGTATTTGAATGGAATGCACCTCGTTTGACATGATTAGGGTGCAATTTTTCTGAACCTAAATCAACTTCTTAACCAAAATGCAAAGGGATCCAAGCACCAAGAATCCAAAGATTCGTCATAGAACTTAGCTAGCACCCGAGTTAACTCAATCATCCTCTCCATTAACGTCCTGCGAAAAGTTCTCTCGTTTCTAAATTCGGACAAGGATAGAAGTTTAGTTTCATAGGTGTGCAAGGACTAGTACAATGCTGAGCGTTGGACAAGAACAAAAATTTTCATAGGAAATTGCTATTCAGTCTCTCCAGACATTATGACAACAAAGGTTTCCGTAAATCATGAGTGTCATGCTGAAAGACAAAAGAAATTGATTGAAAAATGTGCACGAGGGAGTTATGGGGCATTGAGATTTAAGTAGAGTAAAGGAGAAACGATAGGGGTTTATTTCATCAGGCTCCTCTCAATAATTTTTTTTAATTATTATTTTTGAAGAAGAATATGAAGTGGATTGGATGGGGTGGAAAATAAAATTTTAAAGATTTGGGATTGTGTGTGGCACATAAAAATTTTGGATTTAATTTATAAAAAAATAAAAAGTTTTGAGTACTAAAATTGTAATTCCTTTTTTTTTTTTAGCATTTTTACTATTTTTAACGGCAAATCTGACGAATATTGACAGTAGTGAGGTTTTTCGTACAAAATGTTTCAAATATGGTGATTTTCTGTTATTTTCAATAAATCCTCGTATATCGCAAACGAAAACGTTTATATGGGGTTTTTTTGATATTAATCTTTTTTTTTAAATGATAACCAAATTTTAGATAATAATTATTTATTAATATTTTCAAATTTCTATTTCTATTTTAACATTACATACAAAGTAAATGGGCCTGATAAAGCCCCAAACTGAAGGTCAGTATAAATTTCCAAATCCATTTCAAAACCCTAATACTTTTAACAATCATTGCCATTGCCTCTCTTCCTCTGTTTCATTTGCATCTCTTGTTTTTAACCGGTTGGCGTTTTTCTTTCCACATGCATTTTATGTTGTGAAACATGTTGTGTGTATTTGAGTGAGCAAAGCCTGAGTATTTAAGATGGCAAGTGGATGGATATTTTGAGAAACAACTGAAAACCGTGTTCAAAAAATCAATTTTGAACCCTTTATTTTTATTTTTCAAAAAATCAATTGCTAAAACCGGTAAAATAGTGTCCGGGCCACCAGTTCTCGTTAACCGGCTGACTTTTGAATATAAGGTTTTAGGTTGCAACCGATCCGGTTCCCGAATTTTTCGATTGAACCGACCGGTCTGATTCGATTTTAACAACATTGCTTTATATAACGAATAATGTCCTTGTTTGATCCTCATTTTTTTTTCAAATTACATTTTCTTTTCTTTTCAACCACATATTTTTTAATAAAATAATGTTACAAGCAACCCAAAAACTTTTATTTCATTTTTAACCACACAAATTTCATCAATCTACTATTTTAAAATGCATTTTACACACAAATATCAATTAAACGTGGATATGACACCTACATTCTTGATCTTATTATTTATTGTCATATCACGTGAGATTATACTCACTTTGTATATATTTACTATAGCAAATCAAACATGTCATTCGGTATTTAGATGATCAAAGTTCACTTTGTGTCATGGGGAGTAACCTTCTTCGGCAACTTTGCCCCTACTATTATACAATTAAATTAGTTCCGAATGGCCGTTTGACAAAATATTTTATAAAAGTTTTATTAGATTTTGATGAAATATGTGATTAAAATTGAGTTTTACAAGTTGAATAGTAGATTAAAAAAATTTTATAAAAATTTTAATAAATTTTAATGAAAATTGATGAAATGCGTGATTAAAATTGAGTTTTACAAGTTGAGTAGTAAATAAAAAAATTTATAAAAGTTTTAGCAGAATTTGATGAAATATGTAGTTAAAATTGAGTTTTACAAGATGAATAGTAGATAAAATTCTAGCAAAAATTTTATCGAACGAGCTCTAATTACTAGATAAATCGTTGTTTAAAGTTTGAACCATTCTTCGTATAGCAATTGCTTCACAGTTATTGCCAAAAGCTTATTCTGGAGGGAATCGAACCGAATCGAGTACCAATGAGACTCTTAGAGATGGGTTCGATTTCAATTTGTTCGATCCAATTCTTTATATTGAAAAATTTACAAAAATAGTATGAAACCACTTATCGATTGAAAATATATAAAAATAGAATATGAAATCTGTTAGGTTTTAGTTGATTTTGTAATTGACAAATTCTGTGAACAAAAAGGACTTAATTGGATAGGTTGTAAAAGTTCGAGAACTAATGTGCAATTTGTTCAAAAGTTAGTTAATAGGTTTAGGGTTTCGAGTTTAGAACAAGGAGGGAAACGACGCGAATTTTCGCTGGACTGTCGTCAATGGTTAGCTCGAGTTACAAAAGTAAAAACATCGTCGCTAGACCGTCGCTTCTCATTCGCTAGAGCGACACATTGTCGCTGAACCTTCGCTCTAGCGACTTGTTCGAGAAATTTTTATTTCGCGATTTAAAGGGTTTTTCCCCGACCCATTCATTTCCTAATCTACTTATAAATATCAAAACACATATGAACGTGATTTGAGCTGGTTGAATATTGAGAGAGCTTCATCTGTGAGAGAATTAACATATTCCATCTTTCAACCTCCATCTATTGTTATTGTTTTGGTGAGAAAAACATCGTTCCTATAATTCAAATACCAAACCACAACTTCCTCCACATCTGGTCAGAGTTCTGAAGATCGAGAAAAGTTGACAGGAGTTCTCGTCTGTAAAGAACGGGTTGTTCTTCGTGATCCACGAGAGATAAATGATACTACAAGGCTGGGAGTGCTGCAGGGTAGCAGATTCCTTGGAGAGCTTTGGTAACGCAACTAAGGATTGGTGCAAGGGAGCACGGGATCTAGAGAGAGCTGTAAGGAGTGCAGTCTGGTGGTCAGATAGTACGGGTCGTCTAGTCTGATTGACTGTAAGTTGTTAAGATCGTTTATAGTGGATTGCCTGGTAAAGTACTCGAAGTTTTTACCCAGTTTGAATTTCTCCGTGATCATACCGT
>CAIGRN010015105.1:0-13809 GCA_903798345.1 Fraxinus anomala
TTTAGAAGTTGTTTATCGAAACTTCTATTTATATGTAAATGTATTAACTCATCGATTTTTAGCAAGTGCATAAAGCTCAAACTATTTTTCATAATTCATCACTTATATAAAAATGTTCTTCATATAAAAATGATTTTGGAAAAATGAATATTTTCATATAAGAACTAATTTCCTCTTGATTGATAAAAATTAGTTTCATCTATTTCATCAGGAATTCTATTTTGCAAAAAAACTTCTCAATCTCATTTCTATTCTAGAGAAAGGTTTTCTTTGCCAACACTTATATTGAAGTGTAAATCTCTCTTCATACTTAACTTGTATTATTTGTTAAGAGAGACCATTGGTTGAAAACTTTGATACAAATATACAAACTATTTCATTATCCATCATTCATCAAAGTTTACAATATAAACACTCGAGCTTTATTATTTACTATCTATTGAAGTCTTATCCTAACTCTCTAAATACTTGATTTGATCATATCATTTGTAAAGAGAGTTCTTTCAAGTGTAAAATTATCATTTATATTTTGGTGGTTTCGAGAGCCTTGTGAAAACTCGATTGTTGTTAAGGATATGTGCTCCTTGTTGTAAGTCACCTAAGGATAAGTGCTCCTTGTTGTAAGTCACTTAAGGATAAGTGATCCTTATTGTAAGTCACTGAAGGATNAAGTCACGTAAGGATTGGTACTCTTTGTTTGTAAGTTACCATTATAGGGCACTTGGCCTTGCTCCTGACAGAGAGTTTGGTAACCGGGATGTAGAACACATTGTGTATCGAACCTCATTAAATTCGCTTGTCATCTTTACATTATTGCACTTTACTTTAAATTGCTATTTACTTTGTGCCATATCTACTTAAGTGACAATACTTGAATTAAGTTATCGAATTTGCATATTTATTACATTTTGCATTTATATCTTGTGTATTAAATAGTTTTGAGACTAACTGTCGAAAAAGTTTCAAAAACCAATTCACCCTCTCTTGATTAGTTATTCTTGGGTTATTAGACGTAACACCATTACTTCAGTGCATGAACCATAGATGCAAGCTCAAGGTCATCTGTCATGTAATTCGACTCATGTTGCTTCAATTACCTTGTAGCATAGGCAATCACCTTTCCATATTACACAAAACATACCATAAGACTGCTTAGATGCGTCAATGTAAATCACAAAACTCTTTGATCCTTCTCGAATTGCTAACACTGGTACTGTAACTAACTGCCATTTTAAATCTTGAAAACTCTGTTCTTACTTATTTGACCACTGAAACTTTACTTCTTTTCGAGTTAACCAAGTCATTAGTCTAGCCACCTTAGAGAAATCTTCGATATTAGCCAACTAAACTCTGAAAACGATGAAATTCACTTACATTAGTTGGACGGTTCCACTTAGTTACTGCATTTCCCTTAGCTATGTTAACTTCAATTCCTTTGTCAGTAGCTACATGACCTAGAAATCTTACCCTTGAGCTAAATTTCACACTTCTTGAACTAGACATACAATCTTTCCTTCCATAAAAATCCTAGCACTATTTTGAGATGCTCCTTATGTTGATTCTGATCTTGCGAATAGATTAACGTCTTTAACAAACTGATTGACATATTGATCTTAGAATTGATAAAACATCATATTCATCAAATTCATAAATACTATCGGAGCATCATTTACTCCATAAGGCATCATGATAAACTCATAATGACCATATCGAGTCTTGAAAGTTGATTTGATATATCATTCTACTTAAAGATGATACTCAGATTGCATATCGATCTTAGAGAACACATTTTCTCATCTTAATTAGTCAAATAAATCTTCTATTCGAGCTAGAGGATACTTGTTCTTAATAGTAAGTTTGTTCAATTCACGATAATCCATGCACATTCTAATGGTATCATCATTGTTCTTAACAAATAACAACATTATTCCCCATAGAGATACACTAGATCAAATAATATTCAACAAGTCCGGAATTTGAACATTTAACTTTTCTAACCTTTTTTGTTTCATTGTATATGTCGCCTTAGATACTCTCCAGGAACTAAATATATTGCAAATTCGACTTGTTTATCATGGTAGATTTTCTAGAAACACATTCTCAAATTCTTTTCTCTAACATCTTTTTTGTTTTTAATACTGTAATTATCAGTGGTTTGGTCTTTACCTCAAAGAAGAAAAATTCTTCTTTCCCTTGAGTTTTAAAAGATGCTACCTTCTCTCGATATCGGAAGGTAGAATTATTACATTGCAACCAATTCATACCTTAAATTATATCTATGTCTTTCATTTCTATTATGAACAGGTTTGCCTCAAACGATCTTTTTCTCAATTCCCATTTGATTTTAACAGACTTAACAATGTTATATGTATTTTATGTGTAGGATTGTTGAAATACGTTTAACAAAAGATGTTTTTTTATCAATCTATTTAGTTGAAAAAAATTTATGCCGTAAGTAGATAATTTGGTATATTTGGATGTTAAAAACTATTTCAGATAAATGAGAAATTAATTCCTAAAGTAAGATTTTAGAATTGAATAAATTAGTATATGAAGAGACAGATTAAACTTTATCCCACATAAAAAAAGAGAGAATAAAGCTATGACTTATTTATAAGTCCATACCTTGAGACTTGGATTGAGCCCCAATGAATACCCCTAGTCTTTGAACGAGGAAGGACCTAGATTCTGTTGAGTTCGATTCAAAGCAAATATGCATGTGCATTGTTGTCATCCGTTCGTCCAACTAGCTAGTTCGGATCGACACGACACTACATGAGTAGGGACATGAGCACAATCATATATCGTGGGCTTGTGGGCTCAAGTCATAGTTGGATGGGCTTGGATATGGACTTAGACTATATATTCTTTTTGGTGAAATGATTTTATTTCTTTATTTATTATTTGGATATTAATTAATTTTGAAAAAATCCAAGATTGTGACATGTGTCATTAGACAAATGTATTTCCCAAAAGTTGTGTCTGTTTATAATAACCATATTCGTACAAAGATAAATCTGTCGAGAAAAGACATGTCATTTCAGACGAGATATAATCTTTGAGTTGTATCTTTTCGAACACATCTTTTGACTTATTATAAATAAGACCATACTATTTTAGCAGAATTCAATTCATCTTTTACATCTTTTATATTTTGCCCTACATTCATAAAACATTCTGAATTAATTCACGCATTATAGAAAAGTGTACAAAACACTTTTTGATTCGTTGTTTCTTGTGATTCGAAATGCTACCATTGCAAAGAGAGATCAATGTATCTTAAGACAATTTTCATTCCACCGTCAGCACCTATACGGGGAAAATTCACCTTAAGGATAAAAAGTTAAACTTTTGCCTTGATCTATTTTTCATTCTAATTTCATTACGATTCCTTGTTTTGTTCATAGTTAAAGTAAGCCGCAAGTGTGTTTTCTTGTTTACTAATATCTAGAAGAATATCGAAACATATTGTACCAACATATGTGATTATGGTCTTCGTGGGTGTTTAATTTTTGGTTTAACACTTTCTTTTCTTTTGACTATAAATTATAACGAGATTTTAATTTTTCATAAAGAATCCTAAGATAAAAATCTCGTTAACTACAAAACGTTTGGGACGCATAGCCAACGGGAAGAGCCTTTTTTGTATATCTGGTTAGATGAGCCAAAGCAAAGAGAATCTACTGTTGGAGAAATAGATGATGCTAGAATGGCTATTTCTTTAGAGGCTAGTAGAGAAATTCAACAAGCAGTAAAAGAACCAAAGATAGTAGTTCTCGAGACCTTGGTGCAATTAATAATTGAATTGAATTAATTTAGATATCTTACTCATTTCAATGGAGCAAATGACACTGGATTAAAGGCTCTCTCTTAAACGTAGAAAAATGAACAAGACTTAATTAATGACTAGGAGTAAACACAGTTCGGTTGGAGAGAATTTTGAATTAATTTCAAACTAAATCATTTAAATGGTTTGGAAAAATATCAAACCCATACTTTCTGGTCATGGGTTCGATTATCATAAATAACACCATTGATGATTGCGTTGATTCTTTTATGGTTGAGAATTAAAAAGGTGATCCAGCAATGGAGTTTTTCGATGAAAGTTCTTAAAGCAAGCCAAAGATTCTTGATGTTTTTTCTTGAGAATGAAAATGATGTGCTAGTTATGTTGTTCATCTTTTTGTAGAGAAATGTTCTATTTATAGAATTATGCGAATGTCTATGGTGACATGTCTCATGTACCAAATGGAACCAACTTTCTACCGGTATGATGTACTATAACTCTTACGTGAGCGACCCTTGATCGAGGGACCCACCCTGGTGATATGGTCCTTGAACCCTAAATGTGTTGGCCACATTTGTCACCCATTTACTCTACCAATCAAGCTACACTCTATAATAGTAACTCTCTCCAAGTCCACCTATGGTATTTGTTACTCATCCAATGAGACTCCAAGCATGGCTATGTGATAGCCACATAATAAGCGAACCCAGACCCGTACTCCATGCCACTTTTCTACCTGGCCAATCAGAGTCCTTTAGTAGTCGAAATGATGCATTTTATCAAACCTCCATGCTGTGGCCGAACCCTCATGGATAAGGTGAGGTGATGCAATGTACTGTACTATACCCCAATCCAAGGTGAATAGCCTCTAGGCATAAGAGGAATATTCTCCATAAGATCATTCGTACAATATCTTCTACTATTAATTGACATGACCTCTTTATAGAAGCTACTCTACTAGGGCAACTTGCCAATCTACTCCTAACTTATCATGCCTAGGCTGTAGGGTGGTTACTTTTTAGAAATATTAAATGCCCCTAAGCTTAGGACTGATAGAATGACGCCTATTACAAGACGACTCGATCGTTAAGATGAAGTCACGCATCTCTTTTTATTCTTTAAATCGGTTCTATCCTAACTCGCGATATTCGAACACATTTTTTGTTCACGTCCTCAGCATGCCCTAAACCTGAATACATTCATACAAGTTTACTAACTTCATTGTTGAAGTGTATGCGACCACCTTATCACATCCGAAGAAGGTCACATATAAGTAATGATTTGTCCAAGTATGCTGGAGAAATGCTACGTAGACAGGAGTGAAGGCGGGATGTATTGCCACATCATTCATACAGAAATCGAGGTTAATAGATTAACGTCTTTGATAGAAAACTAAACTATTAACCACGAGCAAACCTCATGTAAAATACTTACTGAAAAGTATTTCAATTTCTACGTTAAAAAATGTTTTGTTCTCAAACAAAGAACAATTGAAAGTTTCGAAGGAAAAAAAATGCTCTAAGTACTCTTCATTTTTGGATGTTTTGAGTTTTCCTTGGAAAAGGAGAAATTGAAGAAAAAAATCAATTAAAAGACCTCACCTTTGAATAAAAGAGACGTCCATAATGCAACAACTCTTCAAACAATTGTAAGAGCGAGAAAATATGCAAATGTCCTAAGGCAAACAAGCCTAATGGGAGAACCAACAAGAAGAAAATGAGGTGTAAAGTGATAGTGCTTACTTTCAAAGGCATAGGAAAGATGCCAGTCCAATTGGAAAAGAGATAGGAGTGGATTTGTCTACAAACTACTCAACTGACCAATCTACTAATGACTAGTTCAATGGAGATGATTACTTTCCTCCAGTTTACAAACGAGAGCGAAGACCTAAAAGGCCTACCAACTTCTTCAATAGGTTAAGCGCCAAACACTTAGAAATAGGCCACGATATGAGACTTTTATATTTAGACCCCGTGAACAAACACAAAGGAATAAGCTCAAAATAAACCATCACCTAAAGATAGGTAGGATATAAGGGTCGTCGAGGAGCAATGGAGCAAACTGTGAACTTCTGATAGTCTCGCTATCAAGCTAATGAGAATGTGCCATATAGGTCCTATTAACATGATGTTGATGATGATAACCTCCCATTTGCCCTAGAGCTTTGAAAGGCCTATATCCCTAGTTATTTTGTGCCCCTAAAATGTCGATGTATAAATGAAAATGAAACCCAAATGAGCACTTCAACACTTACAAAACTTATATGAGTTTGAGAGGTATCTCTCCAGTACTAAAATGTAAATCCTTCCACCTGACTCTTAGAGGGACAGCAAAAAGGTTGTACAGTAAGATCTATCTTTGGATAGAATATGGCTTGATCTCAAGAGACAAGTTTTGACCAGCTTCTTATTCATGATGGAAGGGGAGGCCTCAGTCTAATGCCTCCATGACATGAGATAAGCATCTGATGAAATGCTGAAGAGCTACCTAGCCTGTTTTACCGATGACATGATTTATTGTGAAAAGATCACTGATGCAAAAGCTCTCTCTACCATAATAAGATGCCTCAATATGAATACCCTATTCTGGATGGATGAATACAACAAAAATACCGCCACCTATAACGAGTTGTTAGAGTTGATGAGAGATGAGATCGTCAATAAAGAAATGATCAATCACCACAATAGAGCAGCATGTAGACTCCATTCCCCTCAAAGGCAAAGAGATAAATGTTTCATTTTTAATTTGGTAAATCACCGATGGACCCAAGTATGGCATCAAATTGTCCTCACTTCAGGTTAAGCATATGCCTCAGCTACGTTGAATGTCGTGTAAGCCATAGACTGCGACGAAGTTGAACCTTGTAGCTATGGAAACCAACGAGTTGTACCTTTACAACCAGCCATGCAAGAGGCCAGAGGAAATAGGAGGCCCTAAAAGGTTATTTGGCCATTCTATACTTATTATCAATCTCATGGCCATAACATAAATGAGTACAGAGATGTCATATCCCCAATAGAGCATAGTGATCCCGTGCACTGAGGAAAGAGATTCCACCCACCAAGGCATGCTAAAAAACTTAGGCAAAAAGAGATGAGATGACCTCCTAGATAAGTTCTTTCTCGTTAAATGAGAGATGACAACAAAAAAAGGTCCAGGAATGGGCAATGACAAAGAAGAGACCCCAGTAGTTGTGGATAACGCACCAATCTGAGAAATTGATACAATATTTTGAAGTCCTTATATAGGAGAAAAATCAATAAATGCTCAAAGAAACTATGCCAGAGACGCTAAGGACTCTTGAATGACCAACTATATAGTCAACAACTGCCTCCATAGAGCGAAAATGGTAGAACATATCACCTTCACTCAAGAAGATGCAATAGGACTACACTATCCTCATAGCGATGTCCTGGTGGTAAAGGCGATTTCAGCATGAAATGAGTTGAAACAGATGCTGGTAGACAACGAAAACTTTATTAACATCATTTTCAAAGCCACTTATGATAAGATGCTAGTGGATCATGAGTTGACCTCCATGACTTTTCCATTATATGGATTAAATGGCGATAACATCATCTAAAGAGGAAAGATCACTCTTTCGATAGAGATGGAAGAGCCTCCCAAGTTGCCCGTCATTAAATTGAATTCTTCGTGATGGATAAAAGTCAGCATACCACGGAGTTTTGAGAAGACCTGCCTTGAAAAACTATGGGATGTCATATTCGTTCATTACCTATGCATGAAGTTCTCAATAGAGAATGATATTACAACGGTTAAAGGTGACCAAATGAAGTCCATAGAATGCTATTTGAATTTCTTAAGGAAAGTATCCCCCATGATGTCACCATGGTGATAGTTGACAGCAAAATGATTAATAGCTTGAAAAGGGGCAAATCTCTTCACAAAAGGAAAACGTTAAGGTGATAGCTACCCCTGATGAAGGAGAAATATACAATGATTCACAAACAACTCTATTGTAAGAGTGGGAAAGATTCTCCATTTATCCCTAAGATCTCACCAAGTTATTACAGGTAGAGAATGATATGCCACAAGAAACAAATGAAAGTCTCAAAAGCTTCTTGACCAAAAACTTGGACATTTTCTCTTGGAAGCATGAAGATATGGTTGGCATTAGTCCAAAACTGAATTCTCATCACCTCAAGATTGATCCTAAGTTCACCCTGTATTGGCAAAAGCGGAGAACCATCCACCTAGAAAGGTATGAAGTACTGGGGAGGAGTTTGAAGAGTTTATATCCAATGGCTTCATCAAGGAATTCCTATATCATAATGGATCTTCAACCATGTCTTTGTGAAGAAGTATAGTAGCAAATGGAGGGTCTACATAGACTTCTCCAACCTTAATCAAGCTTACTCAAATGATGTTTTCCTCTTCCTTGGATAGACCAAGTTGTGGATCATTAGGGCATGAGTTGTTGAGCTTTGTAGACGCCGATTAAAGCTACAATCAAATTCCTATACATCCCATGGATGAGGAAAATACATCTTTCATCACTGACAGAAGCTTCAATTACTATAAGATGATGTCATTTGGGATAAAAAAATGCCAGAGCCACCTATCAGAGGCTAATGAATAAGTTGTTCGTTGATCTCATTGACAAAATAATGGAGATATATGTAGACAACATGCTCATCAAGAGCCTCAACCACATCAAGTACCTAGATGATATTTTTCAAATCTTATGAGGTACACGATGAAGTTAAACCCCTTTAAGTGAACCTTTGGTATCACTTCTAGAAAGTTTCTAAGCTACTTAGTCAACCAAAGAGATATTAAGGCCAACCTTGAGATGATCAAGACTTTGAAAGAGATTAGGTCACCTTGGAAACCCAAAGAGGTACAGAGCCTCATTAGATGAGTGGCAGCCATGAGTCACTTTATCTTAAAAACCACCTATAAATGCCTTTCCTTCTTTAAGATATTCAAAAATTGAAAAAACACCTCGGCCAGGCCCCCTTTTCTCCAAGCCAAGTCTAATGGCCCCTTCTACTATATTTGATCTAATTTAAAGAGGCCCTATTCAGTTTTTGTTAGAGAAAAAGACAACCATCAACTGTATATCTATGATATGAGCAAAGCCCTCTCCTAAGTGAAGACCCTCTACTCGGATATAGAGAAGCTCGCCCTATTCCTTTTCACAATTTCTAGAAAGTTAAGTTTATACTTTCAAGCTCATAAAACCTATGTGCTAACAAACTTTTCACTTAAGAAAGTGTTTCAGAAGCCATATGCTTCTAGTAGGTTGATAAAATAGGTTGTAAAGCTAAGTGAATTTAACGAGATTTTCAAGTCAAGAACCTTCATCAAGTGTCAGTCCTTATAGACTTTGTAGTGAAATTTGCCAACATCCCCGAGATAGAGGCAACATGGAACCTATTGAGCCCCAGACTTGGAGTCTCTTTGTCAATGGCTTATCCTCAAGATAAAGGGGCGATACAAGCTATGGGACAATACTGATATTAGTAAACCTAGAAGGCTATAAACTTAATTGTACGATGAGGTTTGAATTTAAAGCCTTCAATAATGTCGTGAAATATGATACCCTCATATGAAGGCTTTTCAACCATCGAGAGAAAATCACCCCTAGAGCACACTACTGTCTCCAACCCTTGGCCCTTTGTTAAGTGGGGAATTGACCTTATAGGTTTCTTACCAAAAGAAATAGGCAATGTATGATATGCAACTATTTCCATAGACTACTTCATTAACTGGGTAGATGTTGAACTTTTGACCAAAATCAACAAATGGAAATACTTCCAAAATCCACTTAAAGAATATCATTTGTCGATTTGGCATTCCCTACTCATTTGTATCTAACAACAAGCAATAATTTGACAACAAAAAGGTCAGAGAACTATGTGAAGAGTTAGGAATCAAGAAATACTTCTCGACACCTCACCATCCTCAAGGAAACGACTAGGTTGAAGCCGTCAACCAAAACCATCAAGTATACTTTACAAAGAAAACTTAATGCCTCAAAAAAGGCATGTGTTGATGAGCTCTCCAAAGCGATGTAGGCTATACGAACCACAAACCGAACTGATATTGGAGAAACCCTTTCTCTATGTCCTATGGGGCCAAAACTATAAGCCTAATTGAGGTAGGAATACCTTTACTTCGTTGCTTGCACTTCACAAAGATTGCTATTGACGAGTTGGTGAGGTATGTGCTTGATTTCCTTAAAGAAATGAGTGATGTTTCGCAAGTAAAACTTGACTTCTACTAACGAAAGATGACCCAAAAAGAGGTCATCTCGCATAGGCGACCAATCTTAAGGAAGGTATTTCTCTCTTCGAAATAGCCAAGCACGGGGAGATTGGGCCCTAACTATAAAGGTCCCTATCGTATCAAAGAAGAACTACGACCTAGAATTTACAAAATCAAAGACATGGGTAGAAAGAAGTAGCCTCACCCATGGAACATAAAATATCTGTTTAAATACTATCAATGAGCAGAGCTCATCACCCTGCAATCTCAATGATTTTTCCTAGCTAGTGTAAACATTTTATTGTCAACAGAATAAATTTTTAGCATGCGTGTCTTCAATCAAAGCAGAATTCATCTTCTCTTGTTTGGATGCACCATCCACCATTTAAAAGATCTAGCATAGGTGAATCATCCACCAAGAAAAAAAGTATTATCGCTTCGAGATGTATGATGAATCCTAATGGGACCATCCACCATGTAAGATATTTTATCGCTTCTATAGTAGATGTGTAATACATCCCAATGGAATCCACCTTGAAACCTATAAAGTAGAACTCATCATTCACTATGGATGCACCATCTATCATGCAAGGAAGCATTATCGCTTCGATAGAAAGGGTGCGAAGCATTCCAAAGAAGCCCACCTCGAAACCTATGAAGCTTAAACTAGCACAATACTCCAAATGAGATAGCTTATTCTCACAAGTACTTACATTTTTCGAGGTCCCAATACTTAGCATGAAAAAATAATCCAATTTTGTATGAACTAGTTATCAGCAGAATTTCCAAAGTAACCTTGGTATAACCTAACTCAACTAAAGCTATTATACTTGTGTTCAAATTATGTTATAAATATAAATTTCTTAGTATTAGTTGAGCTTAACTTTAACTGAAGTTCATTTAGGAGAAGCAATTAAGCTCGAATTGATTTGAGTTCATATTATATTGTCTAAGTCGAAGCAATTATACTCGTACAAAAAATAAAGGCAGAAGCAGTGTTCAGTAAAATCCCATAAGCGTACGAGATCGTTGATAAGTAATAGAATTAGTGATTTGAGAATATCGTCTCATAGAGAATAAATTCAATTCAAATTTACTAGTTTCGTATGGAATTTGAATTATGTAATACAAAATATGTTTTTATTTGATTTATCCTAAATTAATCTAAGAAAGTTTTAAAAGTTTGATTTTTAACAAATTATGGATGGTTGTATTGGAGAGTCCACCTGTTGTTATTTATTTCAATCATTGATTTGTAATCTACTCATATTCATGCATTTTTGACAATTGATAAAGCTGATATATTTAACTTTCTTTTCCAAAACAAATTAATTCTATTCTAGTCATGGCCCAAATATATTATAGTCCGAATTCGAATGAATTGAATACAAATTTTAGATTATTTATAAGATTGTCTGAATGATAAATGTTATTTCTAACATCTATTATACATATATTAATTTTGCCGCACTCTAAATTTATTGTGAGTCTCTCAATACTACAATAAGTAATCAATTATCTAAATGATAGTCAAACAATTAAATAATGCAATGTGTATGCAAAATCAATCAAAAATCGCAAGAAATATTAAATTATTTATTTTGAATTAAAATAAATAAACAATAAGGTTCATCTTCATCAAATATAAAAAAAGATTTAACCTTGCATGCTTTTTAAATAAATTACAATAGGAATAATGGAAAATCGTCATCTGAATTATGAAATAATGCAAGAAATCTTGATCTTCAATTACACAGTTGAATTCTTCAAAATCTTCATATAATTGGCTTCAAGTCCTTGTGGGGTTTGATCTTTTCTCTCAAAAGTGGTGAATTGGCTTCTTGTTCTTAATGAATTTTATGATATTATTATGTATCTAGAGGCTAGACAGAGATCTTCAATGGCTACCCATGTCTTCCACTATATAAGATAAAATTAGGTAAAAAAAATTATGTCCAAGTTGGGTTCCAAAAGATTTTCAATCAAATAAGAAAAGTTATCTTCGCGCGTGCATGATCTTGTCTCAGTGCAATCATAAGTATTATAGTCTTAATTTTCTCTTTCGATATCCGATTGAGGTGATTTAATGTGAATTGGAAAGATAACTCAAATGACTGCAATTCTTCTAGAGAACTTCTCCAATTCGAACGTTTGCTATCCGAAAAATGGGTCTTAATCTCCAACTAAAAATTTGGAACATACTTTATGAGGTTGAAAATTGATTTGTAATTTTTTTTTATAATTATATTTCACTCTTTTTTGGTTTCTAATTGCATCCAATTGACTCCTAACAAAATTCACTTATCATTTTATGGTTCGAATAAACTATTAGATATTTGCAATTTCATCCCAAACTTTGAATTTTTTTCCTTTTTCGCCTGTTTTTCGCTTCTTTCTTCCAATTCACTCAATTTGCTTCGAATTTACCAAACAAACAAAATCAACATCTAATTAAGCCATAAGTTATCAAAATTAATTATAATTAATCACACTTAATGGTCCAAATAAATATATAAAATGTACTTATTAAACACCCCCAAACTTGAATAATTGTTTATCCTCAAACAAAATAAACTGACTTAAACAAAACGTTTTAAACAAATATGGTTTGATAATTTACTGTCGGTCTAAGGATTTAAATTTATGTATTAAAACTATAAACAATTTCAAAATTACAGCGTTAAAATTAATTTTTACATATTCAATGCAAAATCGACGTATGTGTATGTGGGTGTTAAATTCACGTCACACATCATAAATTCATAAAGTGATTAACACCTCAACCCTCAATAGTAAAATTTATCATTTCTTCTCTCGTGAGATGCACGCCCTAAACGTATTCTTTTCAACTATTTTTCCAAGATGTAATCTAAGATTTAATTTATATAATAATCCTTACACTCTCTAGTTTGTTTAGATCTTATTAATTATAGCTTAACATATCAACAAAAATGAGGATTCTCCTTATTTTTAATTACTTCAACATCTAAGAATCAATTAAACTAAACTCTCTTAACAATGGTCTAATTTTCTCAAATAAGCTTTCGAGGCTTAAACAAGGCATGTAGTACAATAAATACATATTTTTTCTTTTTTCTTTTTGTTTTACATCTTATATACGGACTTCTCTCCATTTAACTTTCTAAATGACCCTTTTAACAGGTTTTTTGCCAATGACTCCAAAGTTAGATAATTATAGGGCACCAAGTTCTAGAAACTCTTGCAGACTTAATAATTCGAGTCTAAAGGCTACGAAAAAAGTTTCACTATGAGACAACTTTTCTTTTTCTTTATTTTTTTAAATGCAATTATTAGTGCAATACTCCTTTTTAAACACTCATTCTCAAAAATTGACCCATAATTCAAGATTTTCACCTAAATTTTGTCTTGTAAGCTTTAGACAATCTACCAAAAATTTAACACACATGAAATCTACATTCATCTCTATATCTCCCTATAATAGCTCAATCACCCCCAAATTATTCTAAAATTGGTTTAAAGATGTATAATTCAATGTTCATTTGAATTCAGTATCTAAAGTCCACTATTTCCAATATAATCAAATTTTAAATCAAATTAAATCCTTCATGATGCGAATCATAAATCTTGTGCACAAAAAAAAAGTCAAGATTTACTTGAATAATCATAAATCAACCTGATATGTATTTTTTCACAATTTTTAGTTTAACACATGTTTCTAAATATATGTATCATAGTATGCAAATTTATCTGACCCACACAAGCATGCAAAAGAAAAAAAAAGTTGAAAATAATTTATTTTTATTATTATT
>CAIGRN010015134.1:0-17085 GCA_903798345.1 Fraxinus anomala
TATTTTAATTTAAATTGAAGTTAGCTTAATTTAAAAATTTATAGTAAATAGTAGTTTTTGTGGGACTAGAATGATGATAGACTTTTGCAAATTTTAGATTTAAATATGAAATTCAAAATTGAAAATCGCCATAATGGTGGTATAGGGATTATTTCAAACGAGTAATAGTACTTGTGTTTTACAGTGGAATGATTAACCATGTTTTTTGGTGGTGGTGGCAGATTATGATGTGAGATGATTGGAGTATGTTACTCAAGTAGCATAATGTGTTATCCATGTAAAACTTGAATTTTAAATAAAAAGTAACATATAAATTACTCTTAAATGTTGCTTTTAACATAAGAAACTCAAATATTATAATGTTACTCTACAAGTTACACATTAATATGTTACCATGACATGTAATTCATAAAAGATATTGGTTTTAATGAAATTTCGAAATATCGATTTAAATGATAATAAGCATACATACATACATACATTATATATATATATATATAGACAACTTGTACTTGCATGGCAGTTGCTAGCCAGAGAATGTTGAGGGGCTTTGGCTGGAATGCATAATAAACGATTGATATGCCTATAAAACCTAGCTTCAACTTTTGTTTAATAGTTGGATCGTGTTGCATCCAGCTCCAACGTGGGTTAAGTAAACGATTTTGATGATTCTTCGACCAAATTTTTGCAGAATGCAGAAGTTAAAATATTATTTTCTATTGCCCAATTCGATTAAATATTAGTAAAAAACAGACTTCCAAGTTCCAAACCATGCATACTCGCAGAACTTGACAGTCAAGAAACTGGTCGGCTTCTGAAAGCGTCTGAGTATTTTCTCACTCGCCGGAATTTCATCGACTGCCAGAAATTTTCTATCCGAGCACAGGAAACCGATCATATCCATCCTGCGCCAGCCCTGATGATCGCCATTGCTTCTGTCCTCTCCGTCCCGTATATCTCCCCAGATGTACCCGATTACTACTCGATCCTCGTCCTCCCGCGTTTTACTTCCGACCTCACTCGAATCAGGTCCAGCTTCAAACCCTAGTTTCCCTTCTCAACCAGAAGAATAACTCGCACCCGTTTCGTCCGAAGTCCATGACATGGTGCTGAAAGCGCGGTATGTTCAGGTAAAACTCAATGAAAGAGTTCAGTTTGATAGTTGAAGAAAAATCAGGGTTCTAAATCAGGGGACTGATGATGGTACTTTCTGGATCATGAGCCCTTACTGCTTTATATTACGAGCACGGCATTGTTTTCAAACATTGTTGTTTGAGGTGTCAGAATGTAAGGTTTAGGAAAGGGTTCCACACGGTGGCTATTGTGGTGCCGCTGCCGCCGCTGGAGGTGGTGGAGAAGGGCCAGTATCTGTGCGCAGGAGTCCTGCCATTAGGGTGTAATGAAGAGATAAATAGAGAGAAGATGTGGGTTCCTTTTGGCCCAACCATGGTGCCCGGAAGGGATGAGGGAGTATCCAATGGTAAATGTGATTCAAAAAATAATGAAGATGGAGCTATAGATATATCTTCTCACAATGAAACAGTTTGTGGTGAAGGTTTTAAAAATAATGAAAAAGTTGAATTTCAGGAACACGAGGAAAGTGAAGGAGATAAGGAATTAGATCCTGATTTTGGATCAGAGATGATGGATACTTTAAAGGGGGATGGTAATATATTTGTTGGTTTGAAGTTTGACTGTAATTTGGGAAATGGAGAGCTTGAAGATTGTTGAATATTGGGGGAAATAAAAATTTCTGCCTTTGGTGTTGGGCTCATTTCTTCCTCGTAGTCATAGTGATAATGTTGCCCGTAAATTGATCTGTAAACTTCTTTCTTTATGGGTAGAAATGTGAAAATCTCATTTTGTTCTAGTTCTTTTAATTTGCTATCACTATTTGTAGAATTTGCTGATCCTACTGTTCATCAACCTTTTTCTTATTATTTCTGGTTGGCATGATATTGTTTGTCTATAATTCCATAGATTTGAATATAATCAGGATTGTTGCAACAATTGTGGCAATTCTTTTTCCTTTTTTAGTTTAGTTATTTCCACTCTTGACATGATTACGCGCGTGCTTGTTTAGGTACTCACATCCTCTGAAGTTCTTTATCTGACATTTAATAATTGCCTTAAAGCACTGCATTAGTTTAATTTCCATATTGCTCACGACATTTGGAATCAACAATAACTTCAAATTATTTTGCTTTTCTTGTCCAGTTAGCATAATGTACATACATTCACTGCTTGCTTTTGTGGCCCAAAATCTTTACCTACTTTATAAATGGCCAGATGTAGCATCAAAGGAAAAATAACTAAGGACAGAGTAAGAGAAGCACAAGTGATGTCCTCATCATGGCCTCTTTGCTTTATCAAAAGCTAGAATGGTTCTAATTAAGTTAATAAATGCTAGTTGATTAATTAAACCCCATTTATATTTTAAGTTCTTCACTTTGTACTACAGTTCGTGTAGTTGATGAAGACTTGCAGTACCTCACTTGGGGCTGAAAAATTTCTCCCAGTTATGTATTTTGCTTTGCGCTTCTAACAATTTTGGATGTTGAGTATCTCAAATTTGAGCAAGAGGGTCCGCTTGTTCAAAACTAAGAAGGTAAACGAATGCCTATTGTCTCCTTAATGTAGAGTGGCTGAAAATTATCTCCTTCAGCCACAAATGAGGTAATGTAAGTTATGCTTGGGCTGTTCGATCTAGGCCTGGCCGGTTTTTAACATCGATGTCAAGACATCCTGGGTCTCCTGGTCTGTTTTGACACCACCAGTCCATATGCTTATCTCAGCATCTTCACAGTTGGAACCCTTTTTGCCATCCCATGTTTTATGCCTCTTAAGAATTCTGAAACCTCCAAGTTATTTTGCTTATCCAATGACATTTTCACTCAAATCAAAGTTATGGGGATTCAGACTTCAGAGATTCTGCTACAGCTGTTGCTAAAATAACCCATAAATTCAATGCGCGTGTTATTACTTGTGCAAACCCTGGCTAGCATTTGGTATTTATCAGAGGTTTATCTACATATCAGGCGATGAATTAAGGTTAGTTTAATTCCTAAATGTTCTAATTTTCGTTTTCTATAGTCATATGGTTTTGAATTAAGGAACTTCAAGAATCCCCGAGATAGCCTTTTGGTTAATAGCATTTTATCTCTATTTGATTTTTGATAGTTAATATTCCATCTCTCAATATTATGAATTTTCATGTGTGGGGTTGAGATTAGGTTTTAAGGTAGAAGGAGGGTGTAGCTGGGCTTGTATCTACTTTTTTGGCGATTTATATGTTATAGAATACTTTATGTTTGAATGAATACTTTTATGAGTAAACGTCGAGAAGGCTATTTAAATAGTTGAACTGGTCCTCTTCACCCATTAAATTTGTGGTACATTAATAAAGATTAAGGGAGATGAACTAGTTTCTTGTACAACTGCTTTGCAATTACTTCATCTATCAAAATCCAATAGACAAGTATGCTCACTTTATTTAAATTAATGTGTGAAAATCATAAAAAAAAAATTAAATTGTTAGGTTATTATCCATTTGATGAATTTGCATAATCTAAGCAAACCTCTAACACGTGTTATTAGAACGCATGGTTTATGAACTTATAATTTTCCATTTAGGTTATTCATCATTTTCCCACATCTAAGAAATTTCATGTCACACAAATTGGTTAGATTTATGGGATTGTGTTATAATTTTGTAATTGGATAAAATTGCTATTTTAACAAAAATGTTGGTTAAAGTTTTGTTCTCAAAGAGAACGTACTTAAAAAAGTAGAGATCTTGATTTTGAATATTTATGTAGCTTATTTTTTGTGAATGCAGGAAATATCTGGAGTCCCTCCTGTATTTGATCGATTCATACTAATGGTATGTAGCTCGTGACATGTTAGTATTTGCTAATCATTTATTGAATCTGTAGATTTTGAGCATTTATATCACATTAGTCCATGCACTGAAACTCTTAAAAGTGTTAAAAGTAATATAGGTTAGCATCTGCAGGTACCACTTATATTCTTCTTCCTTGAACACTTACCTCTTGGCGAACACTTCTCCACTTGAGTTTCCTTCAATAATTTGGCTTATTAAATTCAACTCCCATATAATCAGATTTCTTGTGGATAATATGACACCATGTCTGTCAGAATCATTGTTAAAGATGTTGCCAGCTGAGATTAGGTTCTTTTCGTTTCAAGTTTAGTTCATTGCTGAAACTTGAAATTGATGCTGTTGATTGATCTATTTTGGTGGCTTTTGACTTCTAGCTGGTTGTAAGTGATCATGGGATGACTGGAAGTGGTCATCATGGTTGTTCAAGGAAACAGATTCATTGGCACTGTTTATCAGTACAGTAACATTTGGTTATACATCAGAAACTAACAGCAAGGCTTTTCAGGTATTGGGTTTTACTTTAGCTCTTAGGAAAGCTGTTAATACCAAGTTACGTTCTTTTGTTTGGCTTGCATATGTAATCATCTCTTGTTCACCTAAAAAGTTTCACATGCCCATGGATATCCATTATAATGTATCCATCTTTGACTTGGTTTTAAGCACCATTTCTCACTTCATTTTCTTTCTCTCTTTTATAATAAAAAGATGAGTGGCACACCAAGTGCAAATTCTTACTGATCAAGATTGTGATGGATATTTCATTGAAGACTTATCGAAATATGCACTTACTCTTGGCACAAAAAATGAACTTTTATATCCTTGTCATACTTGCTAGTTTTAAGTTACAAAATTTTCCGGACTGTTGTTTTGGCATATTTCAATTGTTAGTTAGGAACTGAGGTATAATTGGTCTAGTATTTTTGAATAATTATTAGAAATTTCAATTCTGATGATTTCTGTTTCTCTTCTGCTTCTTCCTCCTCATATTTGAGTATCTGTTTCCATTAAAAAAGAACTGAAATTCTCCATTTTCATCTTTAAATTCTTCCTTTTAAACTCATAATATTCATTTGTATTTTTTGCAACACTGAATCACTATCACAGATCTACAGCAGAACCAAAAACCTTCGTTTTATCTCTAAGTTCCTAGCACATACAGCCTTGATTTCTAACATATCTTCCAACTTTTTTGCTTCATTAGAGTTCTCTGCAGACTTTAGAGGTTTTTCTATCCAGAATTAATAGATACAATTACCCCACAAATCTTGCAATCAAAGCAAGCTTGAAGCCATCTTTTCTTTAGCTTAACTTTTATCTGAAAAACCCACCATGAATCAACTCTACCGTGGTGCTACATCATTATCATTTGAGTCAGAAGCTCAAACGATTTTTACTGGGGTGAGAATGATTCTATGATCGACCTTTACAATGATGACCTTGTGTGTTGGAGTGGGCAGTCTTTACCCTTGTTTAACTTAGTTTAAGTGCGTTCCATTCAAATGGTCTATTAAACAGGCAGTGGATACTTCTTGGTGGCAATTGGATTGATCTTGTGAATTTTACTTTTATGTTATACTTCACCGAGGTTGTGCAGATATTAGCACTTAGATCCCTTTTATGTGACTGTATAAAGTATCTACTTTCCCAATTGAATACAAGCTCTGTATGGCATACTAGTTCAAGTAGATTTAAATAATGAAGATTGTGTTAACATATTTTGTGATAGATTGGTACTTTGGTAGTAATTTCTTAGTTAGACCTGCATGATAATTAAGTTTCCAATAGGAGAAGACAGCATGAGCAAGGGCAGAGCCACAATTTTGACCGTGGTCTTAAAATGTGGAAATAACATGTAGCTGAGAAGTAAGTTATTGGACTTCCTTCCTTTGTTTTAAGACAGGTAGAGTTAGAGTTACTTGGATTGAATTGAAGCTAAATTGGTGGGAAATTTGATTTTTCTTTCAGAATATTCTTGTTAAGGGTTGCCATATATCCATGGTGCATCAAGTGCTATGATTTTCTTTTAAAAGTTCTGAAGGCCTTCAATTAAGTTAATTGTACCGTTATCTCTCTTTTTACTTGTAATGGAACACATATTTGCAGTTGAAAGCATTGGAATTTTCCTTTCCCGTGTACAATTTTGTCATTAACATTTCATTGAAAGGCATGCGAACGGAGAGAACCACTTAAGAGAGTTGGCTCTTTGCAAACTAGTCTGCACTGGTTCTATAATGACTTGTTCAGTTTAGGTGGTGTGTGGCACTCGACTACTTTTTTTGTCACGGATTTGAAGATATCTATCTGTGAACTGATTTTTATTTTTGTGTGTATATTCCTATAATGGCAAATTTGTTGAATAATATACAAGCTTTTGACTTATCTAAAGTAGAGGGCTTCTAATTAACTTAATACATGCTAGTTGATTGATTAAACACCATTTATGCATTACGTTCTGCATTTTGGATTACAGCTTGTATAATTGATGAAGACTTGAAGTACCTTATTTGGGGCTATCTGCAAACCCAGAAAGACAAAGGAGACATTCACTTTTGTCGAGTGTTGGATTTTTTTCCAAAATAAGTACTTTTCTTTGCCCTTTTTACACTTTTGGATTTGTCTATCTAAAATTTGAGCAAAGGGCACTGCTTGGTCAAAACTGAGAAGGCAAACATAAGAACAGATAATTTTCTGAGTGCCTTTTGTCTCCTTAGTGTGGAGTGGATGAAACTATTCATACTTGAGTAGAAAATGTTTGATTCACCCTTTTTACACCGTGATCCTGTTCCTTATTTGGAGCCTTCTCTACCCTCTTCTGCCCCTAAATTGCAGGTCAATAAATCCTTCAATTTTTATTTTTGTTTCTGGGGAATTACAGTAACATGTTGAAATATGCTGGATTAATTGGCTGAAATTTTGTGTTTTTAATGAAATTAATGCACTTTGCTCATGTCACTTTTATGCTTAAAGTCTATTTGCATACAGTACATTTTCAAATTTCCTTTCTCATAATTGTCTGGCCATGGAATCATTCAATTATTTCAAGAGTTCAAATAAAATAAAGAGAGAATATCAAAACACAAAAGATATATTTTTAAAAAAATAATAATAAATACCTATAAATGTGGAAATGTACTCTTCCTTTTTCATCAGACAGTGAGAGAAACCGCCCGTCCTTTTTATCCAAATGCACCAAAGATAATAATTTGTTTCAACCATCAATAAAAATTGCTTTAAAGTTCCTGGACTTTGCTTGTTGGGGGAAAGTGTGTCATAGGGATGCAATATAAAACATAAAGGCGTGCGGGCTCGACTCTAGGATTTTATTTATAATAATTTACTTTGAGCGATACACTTAAAACTCACTATGAAACTCCATTTTATTTTCCAATATGTGAAACGGTTTTCCTTATGCGACTATGGTTTGTCCCTCTAGTATCGATGTACACAATTGACTCAAGTGACAAGGCTGGCATCAACAGGCATAATTTAGCATTGAAAATAAAAGCTCTAAAAGCTCGGAAGACACAGGGCTGAACACGCATCATTGTCCCAAGTCCATCTTTTTCTATAGTCAAACAAACATTTGTTTCAAATTTAAACACTGTTGACTTATTTATTACCTATTATTTCTTTCACGAATTCATCGTTTTCCTTTAAGGTTCGGTTTGTTCCGTCTTAGATTCGAGATTTTCAATCCTCGAATCTTGTTTTTGGAACTTCAAATCATCACCTCTTGCGTATTCATCTCCAAAGACTAATCCGTAAAGATTTATTTATGTCGAATCAACTCAATAAAAAGTATTAAAAGTATTATAGACATGACAAGTTTTATCTAAAAAGGTTGAAGGCAGTAAATCAAATTTTACGGCGTGAATTCATTGAATTGAAACATCAGCTGGGCTGTGTTGAGCTAATTCTAATTGGAGTCAGACATAGAGTTGTAAATTTTGATAGGTGCAGCGTGTGTGTGTGTGTGGACAAACAAAGCTCAGAGTGTAATCTTTTTCTTGGGACCCCAAAAGAATTCTGCTGACATTTCCCTAATCAAACTGCGCCGGAAAATGATTGCACTTTTGACCTTCTCTACCATTTTACTGTCAAAAATATTCCACACCAGCTAGCTATTCTTTATTCTCACCCCTTTTTGTCTTCCTCCTTCATTATTATGTCCATCAGATCTGATTTCTTGCCTCCAATGGCAGGATAAAACCTTCTCAATATTAATGTAGCGAGAGAATTATACGTATGGTTGTTTCAGAGAACCATACAATATATCAACAGTGAAAATTTTTTATCCTATCTATTTGAGACAGGAAGTCAATTTCACTATGTCCATTCTCTAATATTATTATTTTTACTATTACTTACTGGATATGTCTATATCATTAGCCATTATGATAAATTGATTTGCCTTTTACTAAAAAAAAAGAGAGGTACATCTGGCATAGACTAGCCCTCACTTTTTAAAATTCGTTTTCAATCAAAAGTTTTTTGTGATACATAAATTTTATCAACTTTTTAATCACATTTTCTTTTACTAAAATCTCCTAGAAATTTAATTTTTAGCAGAACCAAATTAGGGCTTAGTATTGAAATCAAATATATAGTTAGGTACTTAGAGTGAAAGTCTTGAAATAACATTTTTTGTAAGGATACTTCCTCGATACCATTTTACTCAGTGACTTGTAAGACCTTCGAGTAGCTCCTTGGAAGTCTACCGACCAACTTTATGTAGTCGGGCTTTACGTGGAGGCTAGGGAATGTAGGGAAATGAAAGCATAAAGAGGAAGAAAGGGAATTGGAAATACAACGTTAAAAGACCACGGTAAGGGTGGCGAAGGAATACCAACTAGGGTAGAGGTTGAAGAAGAAAATGACTTGTTTGGGAAGGTGACAAAATGTGTTTTTAAAAATCAACTTACATGAACATTCTTGTGGAAATCCTTAATAAAATTCTCTTACAATATATATTAAAGGTGTGTTTGTCTCTCATTATTGGGAGAAAAATGGAGTAATGAATAGTATTTTTTGAAAAATGTGTGGTTAAAATTTTAAATAACTTTATTGGTTTATGCGTAGAATATTTTATTGGGTGAATGTGGTGAAAAATCTTAATGTAGCAAACAATGTTTTAGATTAATGTTAGACAAACAGAGGCTAAAAATATTTTATGTACAATTTTGCTTTATAATAGAGAGAAATCAACCGTAGTGATTATCGGTGGAGTCTAGCTAAGAAATTGTTGTTTGTTATCGTAAATTTTAATTTTTCGATTTTCAATATATTCATTTTATTAATGTTGATGTAATCTTTTCAGTTTGTAAAGTAATCTAAATAATTGTTACACTAGTTGCACGTGGCAGACGTCAAACTAGGATTATTTTTCGACAATGAAAATGATACAAACGGTCTTATTATAAATAACAAAATACCAGCTTTACAAGTTTCATATTTTCACACGAGATTAATAATCGTGGAAAATGGAAACGCAAATGTTGACCATATCTTTCTCCTGATTTATCCTTTAAATATTATGAGCTTTAATATAATTTAAAGAAAATAAATTGGTGATTTACAGTGTAATTATTCATAAAAAGAGTTGGTGAATGGCTCAATTAAGGAAATATATTTTGATTATATCATTAATTCCGCAAGTTTTCAGTTCGGACTTCATCCTTATCCTCTTTAATTTTTCCCATAAAAAAAAAAAAATATTTGGAGAGGAAAAGAAAAAAGAAAAATGAAAAACTGTTGCCTTCATATCCCAGGATTAGTATAAAAGGACATGCAGCCCCATGAAAATAATTTGTACAAAGATAAACAATTTCGAAACATTTCACGTTATCTACGCAGAAGAAAATAACATTTTCCAATTGTCTGTAATAATAAGTGATCTCATCCATCTGATTCCTTGTCTACCATCTGATATTGCTGATCACATAGAATCCTCAGAAACTCAGAACAAATATCCTAACCAGGTTCGATCATTATCTCTTTAAATGCTCCATATATACCCCGTATCTCTTTGCTTATTCTCTGTTGATTACAGATACACATATATTTATTTATCTTTAGGTTTGAATGCTGTGTTTTGTGTAAATTCTCCCTTTTTTTTTTTGTTTTTTGACTTCCTGGTAATTTTCTAGCTCTTAGTCATTGGAAAAATGTATTCTATTCCAAGTTTCTACGAACTGGGGAACTGTTCAGAATTTCTTCAGACAGAAATGTCGAATCTTGAAAATCAAAACCTTAGTCCAAGATCCATGGCTGAAGCAAAAGTAGTCGCAGCAAACAATAGCCACAAAGAAGCCGAAAGGAGAAGAAGAAAGCGAATCAATGCCCATATTGCCACCCTCAAAACTATTCTTCCCAACACAATCAAAGTAAGAGGCGCCGACCCAAGTCTTATTTTTTTTTTTTGCAAGATTTCAAATTTTAAATACATATTATTCTCAGACAATATAATGATTACCCAATAATCTAACTGTTAGTATTGTTAATGTTTTGAATTTGTGACAGACAGACAAGGCTTCATTATTAGCAGAAGCAGTGAGGCGTGTGAGGGAGTTAAAGAAGACAACTGCAGAATTGGTAGCCATTGAAGAAGAAGAAGATGACACAGATCATGACATCACCAACACAAAATTGAAATGCATTTTCCCAAGTGAGACAGATGAACTCAAAGTAAGTTACTGCGATGACAATTCGGGCCTGATAAAGGCGAGTATATGCTGTGAGGACAGGCCTGAAATCATACTGGAGCTAATCCAGGCACTCAAATCAGTAAAAGGGAAGGTGATGAAGGCTGAAATGGCAACAGTTGGAGGGAGAATAAAAAGCATTTTGTGGGTACAAATTTTAGGGAGTGTTGGCAATGAAGATAGTTTGGGGACACTGAGGAGAGCTCTGAAAGTGGTCATGGACAAGTCCACTTTGTTGGCTGGTTCGGGCCAGGCTTTGCCGGGGAACAAACGACCCCGTTACTATCACTTCTGATATTTTATCTACTATAGTTTGGACTTTGGATAGGGACATTGAAAAGATGAGTAATTTATATGATGTTAGTGGAACATTAAGATAGGATAAAGACAAAAGCATGGAAAATATGTATTTTCTCTACTGCCCTTGTCTAGGCTAAGAGATCAAGTTTGTTACATTGGTAAATAAGGTGAAATTAATAGGTGCTGTGTTTGTTTATCTATGGTTTCTTGTGATTTCTATAAACAGAGTTAACCAATATTCCTTTGTTGAAAACCCACTTTTCAAATTTAATTTATTTTTGGGGGTGGACGAGAACTAACGAATGAGCACAACAATTGGAAGGAGGAAATGACATTTTGAATTTTTTTTTTAAATTTTATTATTATTATTATTTTGGTGTTAAATTTGAAGGAGATTTCTTTCCTTGGAGCATCAATATTTTAAATTTAGATATGGGTTTTATTGTCCTCTAATAAGGACCGTTAATGAAATTAAATTTACAATATACGTATTAATTTAGCCCAACTTTATGGCGAGCTATATGTCTTGAAAAAAATAAATATGACATTGCTCTGGCGTGATTTATATTCACAATATTAATGTTATTTAAGGTTCATAACACATTGTAATATGTATACAAACTTAAAACCGAACCCGAAATTGGGGAAGTTCATAGTTTTTTCATAGCTTTTGTGAAACTTTCCAAAAGCGTTCTCTCTGTATTCTCTTATCCTCAGTAAAGAGATCTAAGACTTATTTCAAGATCCACCAGCTCCATTAAAGCCATGAAACTACCGACGGCAGGCTTCTCATATTCACCCAACACCTTATTTTATTTGACATTATGCTTGATGTAGCCGGCAAGTTCCTCTACTTCAGTCATATAGTCTCCAAGTATCATACAACCTATACCAACTATAGTTTTTTCTTTCACTTTATTCTTTCTTTACTTGAATCTCTAGATTAATTAAGATACTCAAGTCTTCCTTATCTATCTTCTCCAATGGAGATCTCGAGAAAACTCCCACAATCAATCTTTCATTGTGTCCCTTAACTTGAAATTAATCTTTACTCGATGGCTCTTATGATGACGCAATGTCCACTGGTTGAGTTGATCTTCATTTCAATCCCCAGACACCCGTTGTGAGAATTTACAGAAGCACTACTGGAATTCCAGAATTTTGCAATCCATCCTAAATATTTCTGATTTTTTAAGGTGGTCCCTGAATTATCTAAATTCTGCACATTGGCCCGTATTTTTGACAATCTACAAGTCCATGATATTTTTAGGTTCTATAAGTTAGTCGCTGAATTTTTAAGAATGTTTAAAGCAGACCCTACATTTTCTAAAGGATGCAAATATGTCAAAACTGTTTAGAATCTGCAAATAGTCCTTGTATTTACTGTTTGCGCTAGATTATCCTCTCCATTTACATTGTAGATAAATATGTTATATTTAAAAATAGTAAATGATCGTTTGAATTCCTGCAAGTGCACGATATTTTGAACAAGTAATAAAGTGATAAGTAAGATATCGTTCTCATGAGTATCACGTGCTAAATCTAACGTCAATTAATGTTAACCTTAATCGAATAGCGAATTTTGTATGAAGAAATTTTACTATTAACTAATTAAACTTATGTTCTAGTGTGCAAATTATGAAACTTTCGTAAATTTAGATTGGAGGGTTACTAAGACCTCGATTATCCCTTATTAATCCATTTCAACGCAATTCAATTATATGACAATATGTGCACATTCTTATTGATCAATATTCCTAAGTTAATTAAAAACATTTCTTGATGTCAATTAAATTTATAATTTCATGTGACATTTCCATATCTTTATGAAAAATGCGAATATGAAAGCATGCAATAAAAAACCTAGAACATCTATAGAAATCATGCAAAGTATAACAATATATCTCTATTTTCTATTGAATTTTACAATGGTTGTTATAACGTACTATTTATCATATTTTCTCTCTCAAGAACAATAAAATTCAAACAACAATTCAATTAGTACCTAAAATTAACTTAATGTTATAACAATCATCCAAGTATAAATACATATTAGACATCAAATTATCGAATTTATATTAAAAACTTCATAATAAGGATTCATCAATGTCTTAATAATTAAAATCCTAGCCCAACGTTACAAAATTGCAAGAAAACGTGTTTAACTGGAAGAACATAACTCGGATTATGAATGAGACACAAATTGATCTTGAAATCTTGAATCTTTTCAACGGTTCTTGATGAATATCCAATATATTTTCTTATTGTCTCTTCAAAAATCAAGGTTTAAAAACTCCAATTTCTTGAAAACTTGTAATTGCGCTTTAATTTTCACAAAAAACAATGGGTTGACCTATCTTTGATGATGATATTATATAAATAATGATGTGTGAGAGGTGTCTCTAATGTCTTGTACATGTTCAATATTTATGAGCTCAAAATAGGTTGAAAATTACGTCAAATTTCATTAAAAGGAGAATTCTATTTAAATAGGGTAATTGCTGTAGAGATGCCCGGATTAAGCCTCACGCGCATCGATATAATTACCGCATGCTCGCCATGAAGCCACTTTGCTCTCGTTTAAATTAGTCACAATCTGGCGCGGGTGCAGTCCACCGCGCGAGGTATGCAACTATGATAGACACACTATTTGGTTTCCATTTTCAATTCTTGAGTCTTTGAAATCATTTTCTCATGCAATTTTGATTCTTTAACTTTTAATTGCATCCAATTGAACCTCAAAAATCTTGAATTTTCATTTTGTGATTTGAATCAACTATTAAGAAGTTATAATTAGGTCACCAAACTTTGGATTTCACAATTTTTGCTTTTTTCTTCCAATTTAGCTTCCAAATATTTAGTTTTACCTAATAAACGAAATATTCAATAAATTAGTCTATAATTAATCAAAAGAACTATTAAATATCTATATTTTCGACTCGAATAAGTGTTCAAAATATACTTATTAGTAACAATGCTGCAAGATTATGGACTCGCAAAACTAAAGTGACAATCAAGTCATCACAAGGTCATTTCTCGAGAAAGTAAGATAACAAAGTTACCATGCACGACATACCTGCACATCATTACAAAAATTATCCCAAACAAATCTATATCTAATTTTAATTTACTCTTATGCGTGGACGTTTCCAGCCACATCTGGAATACAAACTCTCAACTCCTTAGAGGATCTCCAATGATTGTGTAAATTGATATCTCCAAAAAAATTCTTGTGTCCTCATTTACAATCTAGTGGATCTAAATTCAATTTTTTCTCCAATTGGAAGATCTAATCAACATTTTGCCTCTTGTAGATGTAAAAAAAAGTTATATTAAATCTTTTTAAAAGATTTTCTATCAAAAATATAATTTGCATTTCCTTTGCATCTCTCCATTGGAGCGGTTTTCTACTACTTTGAAGATCTAAATTTAGATTTATTTTACGCCATGATTGAAAAAAAAAAAAAAAAAGAATATGTGATGATACCATAAGCTGCTCAAAAAACATAAGGCTTTTAGGCAAAATTGTTGATGGACTCTTTTTGATTATGGTGGTGGTGGTGGTGGTGGTGATGGTGATGGTGAATGGTATAAGTGATCATTGATGGAAATCCCATTGACGATGTTGATTGTGTTGCTGTTAATCACATTGAGTGAAATCAACATCTATCGATAATTCGAACTGAATTAAACATACGAATATCGTCAATGATCAATAATGCAATTTCGTAGATGATTTTCGATGGTAATATTATCAGTAATGATGATGGCAATCATTGATGTTGCTTGACCGCAAATAAACAACGATAAGCCATCGATATTACCAACAAATTTTTAATCATTCTATGTTTTTGGAGGTCATCAATAGATAAGTTAACTACCATTAGATCTTTTTTATTTTAATTTGGCTTGGAGTTTGAGATCATTACAGAGAGCTAATCATTCTTGATTAACGAAGCTAATTAATTCGCCATAAGTAAGATTGTCGTAAGGAATAGTATTATCATTTTCTCTTTTGATAGAGTTTCTAACTCTTTCAGCAAAAAGTTTTGGGAGTCCAGAAAGAAATCTTTCTTTCCAGTAAGATTGTTCACAATCACTCCGGAGTAAAACACGAGTAAGAAACATGTCTTTATACCATCTAAAATCTTGTAAAATAGGACAATTGAGATTCATAAGAATTTGAGAATATATTTCTTGAATATCAGTAGGAATACCAATAAAATGTTTGATAATACAATAAACCAAAGTTTGAAAACTATTGTTTGTACCATTAGGTTTTGTAGCCTCAGCAACTTGATTTCTTTCTGATTGAGTAAAATAATTAAACCATCAATTTTTTAGTTAACCAAAAAAACCAAGAATAATATTGTTTGTGGATTCAAGATTACTAATTCCATTGGTTACATATGCATTAATACATATGCCCATTTTTTCTAGTAATTGAATAATTTGATATTCAGTAAGTCCATCGAGATTCCATTCGATGATAGAATCTCCATCAAATTTGAATTGAGGTTTATTCTTTTCTTCAAAAAGTAAATCAGGAGGTGTTGAATGAGGATAATAAGTAGGATTTTTTTAAAATTGATTATTTTTCCTTTGAATCTTATTTATCTGAAGATCAGATTCTTCAATAAATTGTGATTCAATTTCATCAATGGTATTGACATTTTGAGAAGAGGATGAGCTTGACAAATTTGATAATTGAGTAGCAAGTTCCTTAAGAACGCTTTCTTTTTAATGTAATTTTTTGGGAGTAACTTCATGAAAGTTACAAAAAGAAGAGGCTGGGATTTCAACCTTTTTCTTCTTACTAGAATCTGAGTTTTTATCGGAATCAAAATTTGAAGTGGATTTGGATTTGGTTTTGATATACTCAGGTTCAGAATTGTTCTCAATTCTATTAATTTGGGTACATAAAGAATGAAGAGCAATATTAGAAAAATCCTTTCGAGAAATAATTCTTTTGATATCTTTTGCATTAACAAAAGTATCGTCAGATCTTTCAATCTTTTTGAAAGGAGATGCAACTACCTCAATAGTTCCATGTGAAAAAATAATTTCTTATAAAGGCGGATGAGTAGATTGAATATTTTTACCTGAAGAAGTTTTCCAGGTTTTTCTTCGAGAATCGGTATTTTGAATACTATTATATTTAGCCATTTTAGGAAACGTTTTGAAAACTTTGAAATAAGCCAATCATAAAAACTAATATCTTCTGGAGAATTATCAAATTCTTCCCAATAAGATTTAATTTGTTCTTTTGAAAAATATTTTTTGATAAGATGTCGAATTTTTTTTGACTTCAGGAGTTTAATCGGTTTTGAATTCATTTCTTCTATCAGTATGAGAAGAAATAACTTGCATTGTCGATCAAGTTTTTTAGATTGAAGAAGAATCATATCTAATAAAGTAGGAGAAGTAGGAGGTTCTACTTCTTTTTCTTCTTTTTCAATTCTTCATTTTGATAAAAATGTTTTGGAATTTTTGGATTAAAATTCAAACCTTTTATAGAAGAGGTAGAAAATCTAGCAGATTGAAAAGAATAATTAGCTCTAGATGTATCATCAGATCTAAAAGAATTTGATCTTTGAAAAGTACTTGAAGAGGATGATGGTTTATCGAAGACAACTCTAACGCTACCATCAGGAAAATGAATTATTTGTTTAAGATTTCTTCTGATAGGATGTGGAACATGAATTTGTGCATTTTCAAAATCCCATTGTAAACTCATTTCTTGAAGATTCCATGGAATTCTCTTAGGAATCATAACATTTGAATGAAGAGGATTAACCTCAACTAACATACTTTCATCTCTCGGAGAAGATCTGAGAGTACGAATATTGAGTTGAGTATTCAAAAGTTTGTAATAAATTCTATAGATTAGAGCAAAGGCTTTTGAACGATTATCAACATCAAAGTTTTTAGTTTGAATTCAAAGATTTAGAGCATTAATAATAGCTCTGTCTTGAAGACTAATAGAAAAATTTGAGTAACTGTTTGAAAATGCTGAATTTGCGACATTAGACTCAAACATGAATAGTAAAGAATATTGAAATCTTAATAACCTTCTGTCTCTTAAGGTTATAAGAACAGGAATGTCTAGACCAACTTTCACGGGGTACCTTTCTTCTTAGCACAGAAAGGGATACCATGCGACAGTAGTCTGCTCCGCTA
>CAIGRN010015139.1:0-12212 GCA_903798345.1 Fraxinus anomala
TGCTTATATCCAAAGTTGATTGAACTTTGAGCATAACACTTACATAAAAATGATTTGACTTCAAACAATATTCAATCTTTATCTTATAAGTACAAATTTTAAGCTTAGTCAAAACATGTTTTAACTCTTAGATGTTTTCCTTGGCTTAGAAAAAGGAAGCTATACTCAAATAAAGGCTTAGGAAAAGGAAGCTATACTCAAATAAATTTTCGAATACAGTTAATTTAAACGGTACATTCATAATTATCATTTATTATTATTCATACATTTTCGTATGATCTACTATTATATATTGATTTGTAATTTTTGTCAAATGGAAGTATATGGGAAGAACTTATTAATTGTTTAATTTATAAATAGATGAATGAGTACATGAGTGTCTAATTTAAGGTGCAACTCGTACTTGCCTTAAAGCGGCATATGCAGAAATATTTATCTACTATCTTGAACAAGGTTAATTTCTCAAATAATTAAAAGAAGTAAATATTATATTAGTAAAACATTTCCTTAATTTAACTATAGACTTCATCAACCATATCTTATGTGATTCTTATCGTATATAACGTTATTATTTCAGGTAAGAGATGTTTCGATCTTGTGAAAATATTTATACAAGTGAAGAGGGACGTTGAGGATCGAACAAGTTTGAAGAGAAAATTTCCATACACCCGATGAACCTGCAGCTTGATATTCATAAGTATTCCGACCTACTTTAGTGAGTTCTAATCGGCAGAAAACTCAGCTCAACATCTCAAAGAAAAACTCATGTTCTTCAATCATATTCGAATAGAACACACCTTGGCGCAAGTGATATAATTCTGTTCAAGGACCGAGCCACTTGGTGTAAGTTAAGATTGGTGAATCTTAATCCAAGTGAAGGTTGCGAACGAATACAATAATGAAATAGCAATAAAATCAAGACTGAAGGGTTTGATTCCATTTCTCCAACAAGTCAAAATGAATAAGAAAACGAGGGAGTTGTTCTTTATTTACTTTTGATTGTTCTAGTCAATTTTGGAAATTGCTAAATTGAGACTATTGTATTTTTGCAGCTTATTTTATGGATTAGTTTTTCACGTCATATCTGTGTTCTTCATTACTTAATCTTGCAATAGATTATTATTTGCAAAACACAAATTTGTTGAGTCGCTTCAGTTAGAATTGTGTGTAAAACTGTTTGTAGAAAATTTTGACAAACCTGCATATTCCGCCCAAATCATAAAATTTCCACATGAGCAGTTCCCATCACGTGGAATCGAAAATCACACTAATTGAGAAATTACGAAATTTATTATTTTATTTATAATGTATATGCTTGGAGATAATAGCATATTCGTCCTTAGATTACACATCTTTTACAACACACACTCACACAAAAACCTAATTTAGTGCTCTGATTAATGTGACACGACGATAATAAACAAAGGGAGCATCGTATTGCATTTTTTTTTGCTACGATTTTATAAATCGTGAAAAACAATTTGTGGTGGTGGTACACTGGTACTGTTTATTTTGAAGTGTTTGAATATATAATTATTTTGAAGTGTTTGAATATATATATATATAATCTGAAATATAAAGAATTTCTTATTTTAAAGCTATTCTTTTTCATTTTGATCAATAAAAGTGAGTGACTTCAAACAATATTCGATCTTTATCTTTAAGTACAAATTTTAAGCTTAGTCAAAACATGTTTTAACTCTTAGATATTTTCCTTGGCTTATAAAAAGGAAGCTATACTCAAATAATTTTTCGAATACAATTAATTTAAACTGTACATTCACAATTATCATTTATTATTATTCATACAAATGGAAGTATTCGAGAAGAACTTATTCATTGTTTAATTTATAAATAGATGAATGAGTACATGAGTGTTTAATACATTTGGATCAATTGAGATATATGAATAAAAATAAAGTTTGACTAAATAATAAAACAAAAATATCAGGTAAATTCTACTGCGGTTCTTAACCTTTCGCAAGTGTAATATTCAAGTCCTCAATAAGAAAGGTGGGAAACCCTGATGATTTAACCAAATAATTTGGACTTGAATGTCACTTTCAGAAAGGTGGGAAACCTTGATGATTTACCCAATAATTTGTCAGCAATAAGAATAAGAATTCCAACCTATCTCGAGGAAAAAATCTCTCTCGGTGAGTTGCAATGGATAACAATTCAAAGCAACCACTCATTACTTCGGGGAATGATGCAGAAACTGAAGAAAAATATTCAATTCAACGATCAATTTCATCTTTCACCGCCGACGAAAATGACATTCCTCCTATCACCGGCGTTAAAGTCTTCTATGAACAGTTCTGGATCGAGTTCAAAAAGCTTTGGTACCTTGCTGGTCCGGCTATTTTCACTTCCATTTGCCAATACTCCCTCGGCGCCGTTACTCAAACCTTAGCAGGCCACGTCGGCACGCTTGAGCTCGCTGCATTCTCTATCGAAAACTCAGTCATAGCCGGTTTTTCTCTCGGAGTAACGGTATGATGAACCGCCTCCTCATCTAGAAGCTAAAACTGTCAAAGAATAGTGACGTTTATTTATTATTGAAGCTCTACAAGTAGAATATGAAACCGATTCGATGCAAGTGTTTGCATCTATTATTGACATGGCTACCAGGCTCTCAATATCTTCTTTTAATAAATATAAATAGATAGTGTCAAGATTTGAAACTCAAAAAAGCTTTGAAGCACGTTCTAGAAGTGTTTATAAATATTTTAAAATCAACTTTTTAATGTATTTTTAGATTTATCTTAATAAACGTCCGTGGAATATGTGATTGAAATTTTGAAAAGTTTTGGATTCATAAAATATATGATTAAAATTAATTGTTATCGTTGACTTAAATTAAAATCTAATATCTACAAACAGTTTTATGCTTAAATATGAACTATCTTGTTTTCCATTAGTTAAAAAGTATTTTTATTTTTTTCTTTGAATGAATGCTTGAACAGTTGGGAATGGGAAGTGCGCTTGAAACTCTGTGTGGACAAGCATTCGGGGCTGGACAAATCGACATGCTTGGAGTTTACATGCAAAGATCATGGATTATCCTCTGGACGACTGCGTTTTTATTAATGTTTGCCTACATTTTCGCGGCGCCACTTCTCCGACTGATCGGTCAGACACCGGATATATCTCGGCTTGCCGGAAAATATGCAATATGGATGATACCTCAACTCTATGCATATGCATTGAACTTTCCAATTGCCAAATTCTTGCAATCACAGAGCAAAATGATGGTCATGTCTTGGATTGCAGGCGTAGGGTTGGCTCTGCATACACTTTTTAGCTGGTTGTTTATGCTCAAGTTGGGGTGGGGCATGGTGGGGGCGGCGGTGGTGCTAAACGCTTCGTGGTGGTTAATAGTGGGGGGGCAGCTAGTTTATATATTCATGGGGTACTGTGGTAGAGCTTGGTCTGGATTTTCGTTGAAGGCTTTCCAAAATTTGTGGAGTTTTGTTAGGTTATCCCTTGCATCAGCAGTTATGTTATGGTAAGTAATTTACACACATTCCAATATCTTTAGACTTGCATAAAAGCAGTTTTTTTTTTCTCTGACATGTGGGTGAATAGACTTTTTTTTTTCTTTTTTTAATAATTTGGAAAAGTGGCTTTTAAGGAGGTCTAAATATCTTCATAATTATCGTAGTCACGACATTGGAGACTTTCTTTACTATTGAAAAAGGAAATAATTTGCAGAAATCACGACGGATACGTCTATTCTGTTTTGGCCAATGTTTCTTGGCCAAGCTCAAAATCAGGCCAATAAATAGGGGGGCATGTAGCCAGCCAATAAATTGGGTACGTCACATGAGCCTGGCCCAATACCATGGTTCATCTGTTTTTCTTACCACTTAGTATGAGAGACGTCATGATTTGACTCGATAATCTTAGTATGTGTTCATATAAAATCGTTCGATCGAAGTATTTCTTGCACGACAAATATCATATGAGAACTCGATTGAATCAAATTAATTTATATATGCTCTTTTTAAAGTTCAAAAATGTCATGAATTTAGGTTTACTACCATGTATTATTACAAATTCCAGGTGCATTAAATTCAAATTTTTCCCCCTCGGATTAAGCTTATTTTAATCCATTTTTTCTTCATCAAATATTTTATAATTACAGCTTAGAAACGTGGTACTTTATGTCATTGGTCTTATTTGCTGGATACTTGAAGAACGCAGAAGTGGCTGTCGATGTTTTATCTATATGGTGAGTTGCTTTATTGTTGTCCACACAATATACAACTTGCTTAAATTGTTCTCGTGTAATTATCTTTGTTTTATTATTTTTTTAATATAAATAGTAATTTTTTGGAAAATGTGTGATTAAAAAGTAGATTTTTTTTGGATTTATGTGAAGAAAATATTTTATTGTGAAAATGTGTGATTGAAAATGAGTATGAAAAAAATGAATTTTAAAATAATGATTACCAAACAGGGGCTAAGTAATACGGTAAAGTGATGGCCCATATTATTAGATAAATAACTTATATTTAAAAAAATACAAATTGTTTTATAACTAATATGTGACAGAATAGTCACTTAGAGGAAAGATAACCATGGAAAAAGACATCATGATATTTTTATAAAGTAGAGTGGTTATGGTGACACTAAATATAAAGTTAAGTGGTCATGGTGAAACAAAATCAAATTGAGTGGTTAGGACGATGACACCAAGTATAAAATTGGGTGATCATCGGTGGATTTAACCCAATATCATATTTTAATCAAAATATATGGAAATTGGATTTTTAAATTTTAATATTATTTTTTGGAAAATTAAGTTATATGAAAATTTCATTTTAATTTAGTTTAATAAAATATTATTCATAAATTTTTTTATTAGAATGTATAATTTTCAACATATTTATAAAATAATAGGCACTGGGTTTTAGTCAAGTGGTATTTAAATTAAATATTGACACATCAAAAAATAATTAAATTTAATGTTTAATATATTGATTTAGTTTAAAAATTTATTGATTCAGAATCTAATTTCAAGTAAAATTTCATATAAATTATCTTATGACATATTCTAACACAATCTAATCTATAAGTTACTTTTTAAGTTAGCTTAATAATTTACTACCTAGAAATTTTTATTATATTAAGAATATTTTAGATATAATTTAATTTTAATATAAGTTAATTCTTTTACCCGTAATTAATATTTTCTACGTATTGTTATCTTAGATAAATTTCTTAAATTTTTATACTGATTTTAATATTTTAGAAGTTCAATTTAGTTGAGTGATTTAATTTAAAATTATACCTTGTCACTTTTTTCTCGAAGTTCTTCTTTCTTAGTTTTGTTCTACAAAAAAATTCAATTTTAATGACGAAATATTTGTGCAGAAACATTTCCCAACTTCCACTTTCAACGAAATAACTCCAAAATGATTTTTTACGATGAACATCTTCATCGTTAAAAGTGAAACTTATAGTATATACTACCAATTTGGAAAGATATCGAGAGTGAAACTAGGCTTCTGTGATTAAAAGTCATGGCTCGTGACTATATAAATCTTTTTTCTTATCTACATAAACTTGTTATTACCGACCTTTATGTTTTATCTAATCTTATCATTTCCCCCTTTCCTTAGGTTCGATATATGATTGCTAATGTATTTTAAATCAAGATTTATGCGGAACATAGCTTAGTTTTATTAAATTGTTGCTGCATAAGTCTATTTTATGATTGCTAAAACAAATTAACTATTCACTTTTACAGCATGAACATAGTGGGTTGGGCTGTCATGGTAGCCATGGGATGCAATGCAGCAATAAGGTTATCTGTGCCTCAATCTAATTGTTTACTCTTTTAACTTTGGAAGTTTACCTTTTCTACATAAATAAACGAAGAACACTTTTCTTTTTATGAATTATGCTTGGTGTACAGGGGGTTCTCACAGAATACTCACAAAGGGTGGGTGGGGGGTTCTGTGAGACCCCCCGTACACCAAGAATAATTCTTTCTCGTATGCAGAATCATAAATTTTTATAATATTAATATATGATGCAGTGTAAGAGTGTCAAATGAACTTGGTGCCGGTCATCCAAGAACAGCTAAATTTTCAGTCCTGGTGGTGGTGGTTTTTTCTTTCTTGATCGGCCTTCTCCTCTCTCTCGTTCTCATTATTTTCAGGAAACAATATCCTACCTTATTTGCAGATAGTGCCGAAGTTAAGAAACTTGTGTACGACCTCACACCATTGCTTGCATTTTGTATTGTCGTCAACAATATTCAACCAACTCTATCAGGTACATGTAAATTTTACGTTTTTCCATGATATCCTACGGAATATATTTGTCACGAGTAGGGCTACAATCTTGATAGTATTCGATGAATATATTGGGTGCAGGAGTGGCCATCGGAGCTGGATGGCAAGCTATAGTCGCTTATGTGAATATTGCATGCTATTACTTGTTTGGCATTCCTTTGGGGCTCGTATTGGGGTTTATAGCCGATTGGGGTGTTCAAGTAAGTTGTTAGTAAAATAAAATTCGTTAATCCAAAACCATTTACAGTTTAACAGTAACTTTTATACTGATGATTTTTCAGGGCATCTGGGTTGGAATGACAATGGGAACAATACTACAAACTATTATCCTCTTTTGGCTTGTTTACAGAACTAATTGGAATAAAGAGGTTTGCACTTCTTAGTTCTTTCGTTTCTCTTTCTTTTTATTGAGGACTAAGATTTAATTATATTCATAAATATTTGCATGAATCTCTTTCTTTTTTGGTATAATGCAGGCTTCTGTTGCATCACAAAGGATCAAACGATGGGGAGGGGAAACACAAGAAAAATCAAAAGATGTAGAGCAATGAAAAAATTGTCGTTGAAGAAAAATTCAACTTTTCGTCTAGAATGAATTTTTACCTAATTGATCTTATCGTTTTCCCTTTATATTTATATAGTCACTTTGTGCTTAATCGAAAGCATGCATCCTTTATTAGTTACGGTAAAATATAACTATGATCAAAATCAATTTGAAGAATTCTTTAGCAATTTTCATTTTTAAACTAAAAATCTCGATAGAGATTGAGTAATCAATAGAGTACCCTACGTGTTGTTATTGCAGTTTATTTTATGAATTAATAATTGAAGTGCTCACCCTTCGCTTTTAATGATCAGCCAGTAGTTTGGTGGTGGACCGGTGGTGCATGTAACGGATGTGGTTGGGGTGGGTTCCATTGGTTAGTGGGATATTATTGTGATTGTTAGGGGAAATTCTGGGAAATATTCCATTTTGACTCCTCATTTTGAGAAATGGTATAAAAATAAAATAAAATTGAAAGAGTTGCGCCCAATTTTGAAAATATCCTAAGATTTTTCTCATTCCAAAATCCTTTCTTCTTTTCTTTATTTCTAAATTCTATTTGTTTTAAGTCACTTAACTCGATCCCAAACCGACTTTTCATTCGCCGACTTACCTACAAAAATTATAATCACAGCGTTTACGTCAACTCGTTTTCTAGGAGAACAATACTTAAATCGACTATAAATCATCGACCTGCATGTCCAAAATATATTCTTCAAAAATAATGTGGCTCAAATACACACATAATTTGGGATATACGAAAAAAGGAAATCAAGAATATCTTTATGGGATGGATATAGAACTAAATATGCACTTACGTATGATTTATTATGTTAAGGGATAAAATTTCATATCGAATAAAGATGAAAATATAAATTAATATATAAGAGTTTGAGCTACTCCTCTTAATAAAATTGACATTTTAAGATGGAATCTCAAATCTTAACATGGTATTAGAGCCCATTAATCTCCAACGAGAAATTCGATCCGATTAAAATTCAAAAAAATAAGCATACGAATTTCAAGATTGGTCAGCTCAAGTGAGCCACCATCTCGCGAGGACATGTTAAGGGATAAAATCTCACATCAAATAAAGATAAAAATATAGACCAATTTTATAAGAGTTTGTACTACTCCTCTTAATAAGGTTGACCTTCTTAAGATGGAACCTTAAATCTTAACATTGTATCAGAGCTCATTAAGTTTCAATGGGCAATTCGATCCGATTAAGATTTAAAAAAATTGGGCACGCCAATTTCAAGATTTGTTTGCTCAAACGAGTCACCATCTTGTGGGGCATGTTAAGGGATAAAATATCACATCGAATAAAGATGAAAATTTGGACCAATTTATAAAGATTTGTATTACTCCTCTTAATAAAATTGACATTTAAAGATAGAACCCCAAATCTTAACATTGTATCAGAGCACGTTAAACTCCAATGAGTAATTCGATCATATTAGAACTCAAAAAAAAAATTGAGCACACGAATTTTAAGATTAGTCTGTTCAAATTAGCCACCATCTTGTATGAACATGTTAAGAAATTAAATATCATATCGAATAAAGATGAAAATATAGATCAATTTATAATATTCTTTACTATGATGAAAAAAAAAACTATAATCGCCTCAAGCTTTCGTCACAATGAGTGAATTATTTTAGTCAACATCGTAAAATATCGGCGCTATAATTTTGTGTTTGGTTTATAACACTCCATAAACTATATAGCATTTCTTTTTTATCATAGCTAAAAATCAATCAGCAATACATTCGTAGATCATTTTTATCCACGTTATTCTAGTATAAATATTTGTCGAAATTATTGGTTAAAATTTGAAATGGAAATTAACCTTAAAAATTAAACCCCCCAGTGTACGGTTGGAAATTGAAATTGCCTAGCATTTTAAAATTCCTTCTCACGTGTCAACTGCAATAATTGCATGCAAAAAAATAGTTTCTTGTTTGTCAATTCACTTAGATTAGGTGAACTTCCCCTTATCTAATTTAACAAATGCCTAAATCTATTAATTATAATTAACATTCACTCATTTATAATTTAATAAATTTCTTACAGCTTCTTGTGTAGGTTTTATAACATTCCACAAACTAATTAAATCGGCACTATACTTTTAACAATCACCATTATTTCTGCATTCATGTAAAATCTGGCCCAAGAGTAGTTATAGTAGCTAGTGGCGTCGTTAAATTGATTGCAGAAGAGCAATAAATGGCCACACTAAAATGAATTTTTGCCGAGAATCGTTTGATATTCAAAAATTACGTAGCACAATTGGACAGGTGGTGAATGTTAGGACAATAAAAAAACATTTGGGTAGAGACGATTCCTAAGTGTTAATTAGACAAGTCACTATAGTAAGAAGACTAGTTATAAACTCTTTAGGTTGTTTCTATATGGGTTGTTGAGGGAGAGACAGAAACGGTTGGGGTAGAGACGAGTTTGACTAGGCGAGCAAATGTAGTAATTAATAAGAACTAGTTATGAACTCGTTAGACTATTCCTATGTGGGTCTGAAGGGGGAGTCCTAGAAATGTTTTGATTGAGAGGAATGTGAGTGTTGATTAAGCAAGAAATGTAATAAGAATACTAGTTATAAACTTTTTAGACTTCTTTTATGGGAGTTGTGAAGGGAAAGCGCCCAGTTGGTAAGAAAAAAAAAACATAACTCAAAACTTAGACTTGGGAGTCGGGTAGAAATGAATAAATATAATGATAATAAAACCAAACATGGTTCAAGATCGTCCTCGTTTGGCACCACTGGAAAATTTGATTAAAATTTAAGTCAAAATCAACAATTAACTTTAACCACACATTTCATATAATCCACAACTTTTCATCTACACATTTTATTCTTTTATCAAAATCTGCTAAAAATCTGATTTTAACATGGGCCTATTTTGTATTATTGATTTATGCTCCTTAAGTAAAAACATATTACTTCTACTTTAATAAGAAAATAATTTACTTACTGACTCTATCAATAAAAAAATACTTATTTAGAAAACACACATAAATTTAAAACTAAACCCAAACATGCCACTAGCTACTGTTTATTCACTTAGCAATTAGCATAGGATTCTAATCTCGTAATCCAGCACCCCTTGTGTATTTTTGTCTTTTGCCTTTTCTTATCACAAAAGCATTACAGAGAAGCTTTCCACTATCATAAGGCGTCGTATATGGAGAAAAGTCATTTGTTTGTGGGACATATTCAAATATTAAAGAGAAATATGGTAACATGACAAAGAATATAGAGCCAAGTACTCAGGTAATAATGTGATTTTGCAGTTTATCAGAGGATTTTTTCGGTCAATCAGCTCTACATCAAGAACACGCTGGTGCAACATCAATCACAAGAATATATTTATATTTATATCTTTTACAAGGGCAAATCATATTTATTTGACGTTTGTTCTCAATTATTTGAAATTATAATTTTTAAAATAACATCTTTTTAAAAAATATGTAATTGAAAGAAAAAAAAACTTTAGTTTACGTATAATAATATTTTATGAAAGAGTGTATGATTAAAAATAAGAAAAAAATAATAATTTTTTGAAATAACGAGGGCCAAACGACTAATTAATTTTAATATGGTCTGATAAAATGTTGAACGGCAGATAATCTTCTACGCGCAATGTGATTGGATTTTGGCAACCCTTTTCAGGAATAACTAGACTGACTGACATGTTCATGCGTCTAAATACTCGATTATTAAGCTTCAAAATATGATAAACCTTCCATATAATTTAATTTATCTTAAGATACAACTATGAGTATATGTTTAGTATAGTACTTAGTACTGGAGTTTTATTTTAATCAAACCACCCCGATGGTGGAATCTTTATGCATATGAAAGTAAAAACACAAACTTTAAAGGGGGTGCTGGACGAGCTTCTCTTTTCTTGCTTATGCTCCAGTATCATATAATCTTCCCTACCAAACTTGAAATAAGTAGCTTATTTCCCTCTAATTGATATGCTACATGCAAAGCAGAATATTATCCTCAAGAGCCAACTAATCAACTGTACTAAGTTAATTTGCCAGCTTATTAGAGAGAAAATAAATATATAGAGAGAGAGAAGAGAGAGAGAGAGAAGAGAGAGAGAGAGAGATGTGCATGAGCTAAGTTATTGAAAAGATCAAAAAGAGAAACTAAAAACCACTTGGGGTTAAACAATACTAATTGTAGTAACCAAGAACTTTATACTAAGTTAGGGTCTGAAAAACTGTTTCCAAGTCTGGTGGATTGAAGAACTCTCTAACACCAGAATAATGACATCTTGAAGACGGTTTTCGCTTCTTCGGAGCAGATGGACATGCCAACATCCTAGGAATCCTCGAATCTGCAGAGGTTGGTGTTTTTACATGCTCCTCTTCACCATCTTTCCCCACTGGATTTGTCGAAATTGGCTTCAACGGACTTCGCATTGCAATCCCGGCAATACTGTCCATGTGATGAAGCTTTTCGGATACCCTCATTGTCAAGAATCGAGAAAATTATAGTTCTATAAATAGCAAGTAAAAGAAAGAAACAAAAAAAAAAAACAAAAAAAAAAAAAAAAGAGGGGTGTTTTTGTAGGGAAGAGGGAACTGATTCTCAAGAAACTTGCAAGGAAAATATTGAAGAGACAGTTGAAAGGAAACTTTAGTTAAGGGGGAGACCTCAGAAAGGGAGTGTAAAAGGGTTTGAATTAAGGAAGAGTAAGGTTGAATATTGTTTGATGTTGATACTTTACAGTGGTCAGAAAAAAAAGGATGTAAAGAACCCGAGGTAATCTGGCATAAGCAAAAGTTGGAGTGACTGGCACATTAATTTGGTCAATGTTTCGCATTTGGACTGTTGAAAGTCAAAAACGACTTGCTTTGAATAGTTGGTCAAACAACTCAATCATCTATTTTAACTATCAATGTACTACTAATGTTTATCTTCCGTCTCGGATGCATAACTTTAAAGCTTCATCTATATATCATCCCGTCGAAACTCTTTCAGGGAACCCTAAGAATGGGATGACATACTTCTGAATCATAGACTCGTGCCTATTGACGGTGAAAAGCATAAACATACAAGGCTGCGTTTGAAGTTCTAAGACTCTCTCCTGCCATAGCATTTGTCTAATGGTGGTTTTAAACATTTGTTTCTCCTTTTTTTTTTTTGCTGCATATTCCTTCTCAGAGAGTTAGAAAGCATATAGAGACATTGAATAGAAGCTAAGGCTTAAACACAGGAAGATTTCATTATTTATTTGTGTGTATTGTATTGGTCAAGTTGCTTTAAATCGTGATTTTGATTAATCTAGCAATGAATCGAACGAAAAAATAAAAATAAAAAAATCATTTAG
>CAIGRN010015142.1:0-12398 GCA_903798345.1 Fraxinus anomala
AAATAACTCATCAATAGATTATAGATAATGACACTACAAAAAAAAAAAAACTATGGCGTGATTTTATGAGAAAACTCACGGGTCAGTGTAGTCACGGCCAGTCGCAATATAAAGGAGATGCAGCCTCACTCGGTGGTTGGTGGACGATGGTGGTGAGATTCACTGGAAGGCGGATCGAAGAAGAGTCTGAAGACAGTCGGAGCGGAACCGCAGAAGCTGAGGAATGCCGCAGTCGTCTGGAACTCCAAATCGCGTGGCAGGAAAAATGATTTTTGGGTTCCACACATTTTAATTTGATATTGGGGAAAATGAGTTGGGCTCATGGGCTGGATCTTTATATTATTAAGTATTGGGCCGAAAAACAAATAGCCAAAGTGCCCAACCCAATTACAAAAAAAAATGGTTGGGCCTTTATATAATTAAGTACTGGGCCGAATAACATATGGCCCAAACCAATTTAAAAAAATAATTGGGCTGGCAGCAACAACCCAATCGCATTACAAAAAAAAAACAAAAGAGCAAGAAGATGAACAGGCTGAGACCAAACCAGTCGCCGGCGCCCGACGGTCTCCTTCCCAAAATCCATCCGTCGGAACCCAGCAAGAGCGGCCGCTTCCTTACCATGTGCTAGGTCTGCCACTGAATGAGGCATTCAGCTTGTCAATTTATTACTTATGGAAGAACTGAAGTCGATATACTTAAATGAACTGTAAATTACATAACCTGAAGACAGAGTTCAATAAAAGTATTTTATAAATAATAATAGCAGTTATTAGAAAAGAGGCCAGAGCCTCAAGAGTTGAAAAATTGAATTAAATGGGGTTCGTCTCGGAGTTTAGGTCATATGCTGGAGCCACCAAATGAGTTGCTGTTTGGTGACCCTCGGTTGGACAACTGAATTCCTTAACCAAGAAGCAAATTCCCCACTCAAGGTTCTCTCTTCTAAGGTAGTCCAGCATTTTATCGACGTTATAGAAAGCCAAATAGTTGTCAAAATTATCACAATCCTCAGTTTAGTCGAAGTTGTCCATGTACGTCTTCACAGTCTCTTCGCCAACCGATTCGAGTTACTTCTTCAAAAATTCGATCTCATTTTAAGTCTTGACTTTAACCTTTAGGTCACCTTTCTCTTTATTGGTGGCCTCTAATGCCTCAACCGTTATCCATTGGTAGATGTTAGAAACTTTACTCGTTTCATCAGTCTAGTTAATTTGCATTGTGACTCGTAGACCCATTGCTTCATTCGATTTATTTCACCTCAATAGAGTCAAGTTTCATGAGAGCCTCCATCCTGAACTGTTCGATCACTTCTTTAGCAGCTTGTACCTCCTTCGGATGTCATCTTCAATTCCTTTACAGCCACCATAGCTTTACAAATTAGAGACGGTTAGGCCTATGAAGGATCTTTTTTTTCATATTTTTCTACAAAAGAAAAATGAAATTGTTAGGATTGATACCACTTGTTATGACATCAATCACCGGATTGAAATGTTGAAGTTATATGGAAAATAATAATGAAGTATATGATCGAGCAAAAGAATAAAAAAGACAAGAAATATAGCAGATGAATTAAGAGATTTTATTGACTCAAGAATAATGGAGAAGAGAGAAAATTACAATGTATCCTATAATTCTAGTAATCTATTTTCTCATACATTAAAATTGTATAGAAAAGCCTAGTATTTATAGAGAAATATGTAGGAAACGTCCAAAACCCTAATAGGTGAGTTGTAGTTGAACTAGAATGCCAAAAAAGAGTTAAAACGAGATAATGGGCTTGGGCCGGTAACACTGTCGCTCGAGCGACAGCCCCATCATTGGTGGATAAGCCTATTTACAAACAACTTATGTACTCTTCTTTTTAATGCTTCATATTTTTCAGAGCTCATTGGTCACCTTTTTTGCATTTGGATTTTCAAAAAATGGAAAGCCACCCCGGGATCTATGTCCATCATATCAGTATGTTTTCAAGTAAAAACATCAAGGTTCGCTTTTAAGAAGTTGTTCAATTGGCTTTTCATAGGCTTAGTTAAATATTTTCCAATTTTTAGAGTTTTAGTTACATTCTCTTGGCTGGTGGGAAAACTTTCCAAATATTCAACAGCTACAACTTCGAAAGTATAGTCATTGAATCATCGACTTCTAATTTTTCATCAAGGTTACATGCTTCCACTATTGCTATTACATGCTCTTGGGGAACTCATGAGGTTGTCTCGCTTAGATCACTAATGAGCATTTTTGTACAACTTCTTGATCATATCTTCTAGAAGCTTTGCCTCTAATAATGAAAAATTTAACATGTAATTGGTGAAGAGATATTGTTATTGAAAAACGCGTGTCCTTTTGTCTACAGAATCGCCAATACTAAAAACCTAACATTTATTATTACTTGTTTCATAGCATGTTGTCCAAGGATTTCATCATAGACAGACTTTTCATCTAAAAATATAGAAATTCATTTATCATTGTTATGCCAGGGCTCCTCACCTAACTTCACTGACATAGTAGTCTGTCCGTTAGGGACTTAACCTCATATATATATATATATATATTGGATTTACATTGTCTAAGAGCATATGATCAAAGTTTTTTTTTTGGCTATTGTCGCCCATATAATTACTGCCTCATCTTTAGAATTTGTGAGTTCATTTTTATATTTAACAAATTTAATTGAAGGAGTTATAGATTTCGAATTACCTTGATTTTACGGCTTTCTGAGATTGTATTACTGTCGATATATTTATTCTTTCTATGTAATTTTCATATTTTCTTCTTTATTCGAGATTGGATAACAACAGTCTTACTATTCCTCCGAGTTTTCTCTTATCTCCTTTAGATTTCTCATTTCATCCATTCACGTTGTTGCTACTACTAGGATCTTTGCAAAGAAATTCCTCATCAGATTCTAACACTTATATTTTAGTAAGATCTAACTCTATTTGAGTCATTTCTACGTAGATTTTGATAATTTTTTGCTTAAAACAATAAGATCGTGGCTATTTTTATTCTAATTTTCATAGATGGTGCTAATTTGTTGGCCTAAAAAAGATCAACAAATTTCCCTTACATAGAAAGGATTTTTCCCTCCTACTTGATGGAGAATGAAAGGAGAAATAACTATTTGAGATAAAGATATTTCAATTTCTGTATGTCATTCTTCATCTCTAGCATACCTATTTATAGATTTACATTTCGACTTTGGGGGATAAATGAATCTTTTTAGTTCATGACATGTGGTAGCCATTGATTGATTGATTTCTAACTGATTTTGTTGTCAATTCACATTTTATTTACCAACTTAATCCTTTCGGCTTTGCTCAAGTATGTTGGTTCGCATTGTTTAGGGTCGCTTATGAGGTTTTTTTTTTTTTCTCCAAATGAGTGATTTTAGCTCACTTTGAGTTTGCGTGTATTTTTGTTTTTTATAATACTCGTTTAGTTGAATATTTATATATAAAAAGTAGCCCCCAAGTCAGAGTCTAATCGTTTATATTAGGCTTGTCGCTGACCATGTCAATCATATCTTTGAACTTGTACTTCTTGTAGCCGTTGTTGTGTACCTGAAAGTAGTCCATTTGCTTAGTCTTCTCAAAGATGTCATACTCTTTCCTGGATGTTTTTGATTGAGGTACGATTTAAGGCAAAGTATTATCGTTGGTAGAATTTTGCTCTTTTGGGTAATTTTATTGACCACCAATTTTATTGCCATAATGGACGTCAGAGGGAAGAGAAAAGTACATATGTTTTCCCCATGACAAAGGTCTGTGACCTCTTCTATCTTATAATGTGGTTAAGGTTGATATTTTTCTTCTTCGTTGAACCTAAGATTCTCTATGTTCAAATATTTGAAAAAATTCCCTTTGAGTGTCCTAGTGATACGAACCTCGATTTAGTCTCAGGTAAAGGGAACCTCGATTTGTGTTTCACCTTCTACTTGCAACGATAGCATTACGTGGCATTTCCGCTCGTGTGGTGCTCTCACTGCATCCACATTGTTCGGAATATAACATGTAAAAAAGAGAGATTATGTTCTTAATTGTTGCAAACATAGATATTGCAGGGATTATTTGTTCATAATGTTGATTACAAATGTTTTACAATGGTTATTTTGTCTCAAATTACTGATTACAATAATTTTGCAACGAATTTGTAATAAATTTTAGGATAATTAGCACAATACCACCTAACGTTTAGCTATTTTGTGCAATACCCTCCTAACATTTATCTATTTTTTGTAGTACCTTCTAACCTTTTATTTTACTGCAAAATTCTCCTAAATCAACCAAAATCTCGCAGAATACAGCTTTTTCGTTCTTTTCCTTCTTAAAGCCTTGTAAAATAACAAATTTACTCTCCTATTTAAATAAACATAAAATGAAAAGAGAAAAAATAAAAAATTAATTGCAATCATAGTCCCAAGCTTTTCAAAAGTACAAAGGAGCCCCAATTACATAATCGAAAGCCTCCTTATATTGGTCAAATGGGACAGGCCAAGAACCAGGCCCAAGGAATGTGGGGACAATCGTGCATAGATAAATACTCCAAATCATCAACACAGAGAAACAATGAATTCACAAAAGAATTATGGGCGAGCCACCAAGAAGCCAACACTGTAAAGCTATTGGGTTCGAGATAATCCTACAATTAAATCTCCTTCAAGTGAGTTTAATTACGAGTTCGGAGTACGAGCAATCATTGCCCGTAACAGTCTCAACCGAATGCTTTTGGACAATGGAAGTTTTATAAATATCCTATTTGGGAGGCATTTGATCAAATGCAATTTACCATCCCTGGACTCCCATGCCGGATCCTCCATATGGTTTTACCAGAGATAATCTTGTCACACGCAATTAATTATTCAAGCGGTGGAACTAGGGGAAGAGCCTAAAGCATTCAGAGGATATATGGATTTTTTGATCATCGATAACAAATTTGCTTACAATGGGATCCTCAGAAGGCTTGCTTTGAAACAAACTTAGGCAATGACATCAATTCACCATTTATGCATCAAATTTCAAATTCCTACGAGTCCTTATGAGTCCTTGAAGTTGTGTGGATAAAAGTGGTTTGAACATTTATAAATAATTTATAAACATGAGTCAAACATAAGCTAAGAATAATCTTGGGTATTAAGTTAAAAATCCGATGGAATCCTAGTTATTAAAGCACGAGTATCAGCACAAAGATCACTATTTTTTTACGAGGATTGGCCTTAAAATGTCCTACGACCCCGTTGAGCTGGTTGAGAGGCTCGTATATGCACTAGATTCATAGGGTTTGTATAAGTTATAAAAAAAAACCAATTCAAAACTTCCCAGAAACAAAGAAAAACCACTACCAATAAACGACATGAGACGGGCTACTACTATTCTACAAAATCCCCAATTTTTAAGGCTTAATCAAACCCTAATTTTAGAGAGAATGGAGAAGTGTAGAAAGAATGTAAGAGAGTACTGAGTAGAGAGATGAACCATCATTGTGTGAACCGAATGACACACCAAATGGGGTCTACATCCAGCATCTAGATGGCCTGGATTATCATTAGATCAATCCAACGATCACAAGGACTCCTTGAAGTAGTAAAATGATTGTCCATAGCCAATGCATCAATTAACATTCTATTTCCTTAACGAGTTGGGATGTGCTGTTCAATTTTTTGCTGTCTAATTTACTTTTCATCAATTAATTATTGACATATTATTTTATATTAAAATGTTACATACTTTTATGCATAAGGAATAATTAGAGAAAAATTGGACGTATTAATTTTAAATGAAATGCCAATAATTTATTAAGTGAACAACAAATTAGACTGTAAAAAATGGAAAGCAGATCTTAACTCCTACTTAACTAATAATCAAAGTGCTCTCTGGAGGAATTCTGGCATTGACAAAATTACCAGGAAAAATTCTAGGTGCAAACATGATTCTGAAATGAAAAGGGAGGGAACTCTTTCTTATGCTCTTGCCTACCAGGTTGGATATTCTTTTTAAGTAGTAATCTTTTTTCCTTCCCTTTTTAGGCCAACCATTCTGCACATTGACTTAAGTTACAAACTTACAATGTACTAATGTTGGATATTGTTAACTATAGCAACAACACGACCAAGTTTTAGGTTCTAATCAAAACTTTGACGATGATGGAATTTACGGCCCCGAGAGCGACGAATCCCAGTGGGGGTGGAATTGGCTCGATCGGTGGATGGCTGCACAACCCTACCATTCCAGGCAAATGGTGGCCCAGGGAAGTTCCCATGTGACAAGTCCCACAATAGACATGATGTCCGAGGAAACTATTGTAAAGGACTCGATCACACAACTGGGGTCTGAAAACGAGAACATGGGCCGACACCGGAGAGGCTCAACTGAGACAGGCCTGTACACCACACGTCAGGCACGACGTACAGGCTCGGATGATGTAAATTGGACGTATTAATTTTAAATGATATGCCAATAATTTATTAAGTGAACAACAAATTAGACTGTAAAAAATGGAAAGCAGATCTTAACTCCTACTTAACTAATAAACAAAGTGCTCTCTAGAAATTTGGGGATTGTTTGGGTGGAATCATTTTTCTAAAAATTAGTAAGAGATTAAGTTAACAATATCTAAAATATTGGCCACTTTGATGGAATTGCATCCTAATTCAATATCTTGAGTGTTTGGTCAACTGTCCTCACAATCCTATTTATTGCCTCACGCCTATTTAGGCCATGTTTAATACTCATTCTCATTTTTTTTTCTTCTTTCTTCATTTCAACCACATATTCTTCAAATAAAATAATATTAAACACAATTATAAAACTTTTCATTACTTTTCAACCACACATTCTTCCATCAATCACTATTCCAAAATTTATAATACACCCAAAATGGGTGCCAAACACATTGTTTGTTTACAGCTACAGGTTCTGCCATTTTCAGTAATAATCTTCTATCAATCACTATTTCATAATTCATTTTTTTTCCCAAAATGAGTGTCAAACACAAGTTTAATTGTCAAATATTTGCTAGCTCTGTTTCAAGAACTATATAAAACCTAATAAATAAATATCATATTAAGAGCTTGAAGAGTTTGTTTAACAAACCTTCACTTCTCGTACAATTAGATATAAAATTATTTATTTTTGAGTCGAGATTGCATTTTATGTATTTATATTAAGATGTTGTTTGATCCTCATTGTCTAAAAACTTTTTTTTTCAAACTCATTTTCAATCATATTCTCACAATTATATATTTTACACGTAAATCCAATTTTTTTCCTACTTTTTAAGGGTTCTCAAACATAGGCTAAATGTACGCTTAATAAAGTGAAAGGTGCTTATCTCCACATTCAATCAAACCAATCTAAAAGGTCAGAGGACAATGAATAATTTAGCTCCAATTTTCCTTTGGAAGCAAGCAAACCAAAGACAGTGATCCACCTGACCTAAAGGCTGTAATTTCTCTCTTAATTGCAATTCTGATGATCATAATCAAACTTCACGTACCATCAAAGCAAAGCTTCAAAAGGAATTCATATGGCCACTCAGTGCCTACAATTCACAAGGTCCCATAAAGTTACAACATGCCCAACTACTAATTTGACAACACCAACATTAATTAGTTCCTGTTTGGCCATCCAATTTTTCAAAATTCGTTTTTTCTTAAATTCATTTATAACCACATGTTTAATGGAATCCATAACTTTCATCAAAATCTACTAAAAATTAATTTTAGCTATGCCATACAAGGGCTCAATAGGTAATCATGTAACATGATTTTGTGTACAAAAATTCCTATGTGTTACAAAAATCACTAGCATTTGCTTTCGATGTGTATTGTGTTGATAAGGTAAGTAGTATCATTACATGATTTCCAACTTTGTAGATGTACATGCATAAAATCTACTGTTACTGGCTTAGTTGGAAAATAAATTGATACCGTCATGGTGCTTAATGTGTTATATAATCGACGATCAAGTTATACAAGTTATGATCAGGTTTAAGAGAGATTTAAAACAATTCTAACGTAATGGAATCGGCGCTGATTATGGTCCGATTTGCTCCACACTCTACACTATACAATTTTCACTGGTATACAGTTCCATTCGGTTCTTATTCTATACTAAACCACAGTTCACCATAATTGTAACGTCAACATTTTGTTTCAATGTTATTTCTTTACACTTACTTTCAATTTCTTTCTTATAAAATCTGATCATATTCTTCTTTAAGGCCATCCCATCTCTTTCTTCTCCGATCGTACGAATATATGTAGCGTTTTCTTGTGGATTTACTTCCACTCCTTCACAAGGGACCATTGGGTACAATTTGGTACATATTGAAGTGTAGTTCATCAATGAAGTTATAGCATTGATCAGAGCCACTTGCTATTCTGTTGAAATATTAAGAGCATGTTTGAGCTCATTTTTATAGAAGAATGAATTTTGAAATAATAGATTGATTGAGATATGTGATTAAAAAGTAAACAAAAATTTTACTATTTCGAGTATCCAGGGCATATGAAACGTGTGAGCAGGCCACTGGCTGATCCCAATTGTATCCCCTATCCCCGTGAGAATGATAAATTCCAATGGCAAGTGAGCGGCTCTGCAGTTACAATACCTCTTGACTCTCTCTCTCTCTCTCTCTCTCTCTCTCTCTCTCTCTCTCTCTCTCTCTCTCAGAAAATACACAAACACACTCTCTCTTTCTATGCTAACACTTTTTCTTTATACTTTTTCACATGTTCGTGTTATAGTTTGTTGCATTCTTAATGTTATCAAGAAGAAATGACAAGAGAATACTCTCTACAAGGTTTTATCCAATATTATGAATGAAATCTTAAAAAAAGGTTCTGGGATTATGATGTTATTTCACATTTTCTGTTTTTCAGTTTTCATCGCACAGAACTAAATGGGAAAGAAAGGAAGTGGCTGGTTTTCAACAGTCAAGAAGGTGTTCAAGCACCCTTCAAAGGACTCGTTGGAGAAGAAGGTTAGTTGTTTGAAATAAGAATTCCATTTCATTTTTATTTGGGACAAGATTTCTGTATCTCATTGTGACCTTGAGCTGGAACTGCGCGCAAATATAAATGTGTGTGTTCTTGATCTGTTGATATGCCAAAGCATAATATCGCCTTATTTTCTTATTTTCAACGTAACTCTCACATCGAAGGTGAGCCATTATGAATATGTGCGTGCTTTGCTTATTTTGTCGTTCTATTATTGCTCTCGCAAATAGGGATTATTCCTTAACATTTTAGGGTCGTAAACATTTTGTAGATATCCGATGTAACCACACATTATATAAATTGGCAGTTGATTGGGTTTCCACATTAAATTTGGGTGATATGGTCCCGTGATCAACGTTGCCAAACAAAAAGTAGAGCTAATGACACATTGCTATCACATCAAACCAACTTGATCATCATGTGCTTAGTTTTGTCAGATCCCAATAATTCCACTCATTTGATATTTTTTTGAAGGGACAAGAAAATAATTTCTTGATTTAATTAGTTGAGTGACAAATGATGAGTGCTAATTATGGAACATGATTGAAAATTTTAGAAGGAAAATGTCGAGAAATGGCAATTCGAAGTGCCAGAAGTTGTGTCCCTTAAACATTTCCCGGTGGAAAGTTCTTCGGATATTACAAATGGTGAGAGTGTTGAGTCATCTTCAGTGGCTGAAAATCAGAATCATGCTATTGCTATGGCTGAGGCGACTGCTGCAGCAGCTGAAGCTGCGGTTGCTGCTGCTCAAGCAGCCGCTAAAGTAGTTAGATTAGCTGGTTATGGACGACGCTCCAAGGAAGAAATGGCATCAACTGTTATACAATCATATTACAGAGGATATCTGGTAAATTCACTCTTTTCTGATGAATAGACTTGCTATATCGTATTGCATAGTAGAATGAACAAAATTTTAACTTCTCTTTTCCTATTCACCTTACTAAACATGCCATCAAAACATAAGAATCAAAGAAGTTCTACAGATCGTCTTTATATAGAGTAACCTCAAACTTGGGAACTTTACAGGAGTTCATGTTGTACGTTTCTTGGATTTAAATTCAGAATTTGGCTTCATGACTTCTGAACAATATGATCAAATGCCATTGCACAACTGTCTCTAAAACCGAATTAGTATGCTTCGAGTTTAAGCCATGTTTGGTAGTGATTAAAAGTTACTTTTGTAGAAAGGAAGTTAAGCACAGTATCCATTTTGTGACATATGTTTACTTTTGCTTATTTGTAGGCAAGGCGAGCATTACGAGCTTTGAAAGGATTGGTTAGGCTGCAAGCTCTAGTGAGAGGCCATAATGTGCGCAAGCAAGCTCAAATGACAATGCGATGCATGCAAGCACTTGTACGCGTGCAGTCAAGGGTACGTGCACGAAGACTTCAACTAGTGCACGACAAGTTACATGAACAAATAGAAGAGAAAATCAGACTAGATCAAGAAGAGAAGAAGAAATGGAGTCCAATAAAGAAGATTGAAACCGGAGCCCAGGATAAGAGGAATTCTGGCATTGACAAAATTACCAGGAAAAATTCTAGGTGCAAACATGAATCTGAAATGAAAAGGGAGGGAACTCTTTCCTATGCTCTTGCCTACCAGGTTGGATATTCTTTTTAAGTAGTTATCTTTTTTCCTTCCTTTTTTAGGCCAACCATTCTGCACATTGACCTAAGTTACAAACTTACAATGTACTAATGTTGGATATTGTTAACTATAGCAACAACACGAACAAGTTTTAGGTTCTAATCAAAACTTTGACGATGATGGAATTTACGGCCCCTCGAGCGACGAATCCCAGTGGGGGTGGAATTGGCTCGATCGGTGGATGGCTGCACAACCCTACCATTCCAGGCAAATGGTGGCCCAGGGAAGTTCCCATGTGACAAGTACCACAATAGACATGATGTCTGAGGAAACTATTGTAAAGGACTCGATCACACAACTGGGGTCTGAAAACGAGAACATGGGCCGACACAGGAGAGGCTCAACTGAGACAGGCCTGTACACCACACGTCAGCCACGACGTACAGGCTCGGATGATGTCCCTAGCTACATGGCCTCAACAAAGTCTGCAAAATCAAAAGTAAAGAGCCTTGGTCCAGTCAAGCAGCAAAGCCCTCCAGGAGACCAGTGGAAATCATCAACCAAAAAGGGGACTATTAATGGGCTTAGCTATGACTCATCCAGTTCAGGTGGACCAACAANCACGACGTACAGGCTCGGATGATGTCCCTAGCTACATGGCCTCAACAAAGTCTGCAAAATCAAAAGTAAAGAGCCTTGGTCCAGTCAAGCAGCAAAGCCCTCCAGGAGACCAGTGGAAATCATCAACCAAAAAGGGGACTATTAATGGGCTTAGCTATGACTCATCCAGTTCAGGTGGACCAACAACTTATCAGGCCTCAAGGATCCCAAGCCCAAAAAATAATGGACGTGGGCTGGAAAATTGGTTTGCAGGTCGTAGCCCAGAATCTATTAACGAATGGAGACCTAATTTTGGCTGATTTTTATGTGTATTGAATAATCCTTCCAAGAGAAGGGGTTCGATACATCAATATCGACTCATCACATTTTGGGTTAAAGAAAGTCCAACTGTTCGATCTTTTGTATTGTATGTTTGATAATTTAACCTTCAATCAAAGATAAGTAAATTCCAAGAAATGAAAATAGTTTGTCAAAATTTAATACTTATATTGGTCTATTGGTAATATATTCAAATATAAGTTTCTCTACAAGAAATAGACTCTGTCTTGTTTGGATTTCCTTTTTAATTGATAAAATTATAATTACTAAAAATAAATAGTGAATAAGTGGATAGTAATTATGATTCATACAAAATGTGTGATTAAAATTATTATTTGCTTTGAAAAGTAAATTATAATGAATTAAAAGGAAACCCAAACAAATATATATAGTATGTGGGTATGTTTGATTATATAAAAATAAATTAAATAATGAGCATACTCGTAACTTCACTTCGTAAATTAATAGTAGTAATTTGGGATAAAGCATGTACATAGATTATAATTAATCTTCATTATCAATGGATAATACTACTTTAATCTTCAACCAAGGCTTTGACATAATTTTGCCTTTGGTGAGTGTTTTGTCTATATTACCTTTATCATTATACTTTAGTTATTTTCCGCTTTTTCCGCTTTTTCTATATTAAATTTATATTAAATTGGTATCAGAGCCTAGTAACGAAACTGAAAGAAAATTTTAAAAAAATGAATAAAAAATATAAAATGATTTTAGAAGAATTACAAAATATTAATATATTAAGTAATACTAATCGAATTAAATTACAAGAATTGGCATCTAATTTAAGTATTGAATTTAAATCTCTAAGTGAAGAGATAAAACAAATAAATAATTCTCAACAATTAGTTGAAA
>CAIGRN010015175.1:0-14053 GCA_903798345.1 Fraxinus anomala
AAACGTGTGGTTGAAAAATTGTGAGTCCCATGTAGTTAAAATTAATTGTTGAGTTTGATTTAGATTAAAATTTAGATTTTAATTTCTACAAAAAAAAAAAAAGGGCTTAATTAAGATTTGATTAAATTGGGTACTTGTCATTAGCAATAAAAATGGCACATATTTCAAAATTTTAAACAAAAAGAGGTAATTGGTTTACCTGTACCTTAATAAAGTAACAATTAGAAGGTCTTAAATTAGTAATTATATAACAAAATTATAGTATATTGCTAGAAGTGGAAACCCAAAAGTCATATATATGTCATTAAGGAATCATCTACTTAATTGATTCCCCTATCATTCTCTTTATCGATTTTTTTTTGCCTCACTTGCATTTGTTTCTTCTCCTTCCCCTTTCTATCTTGTCTAAAGCCAGAAAAAAGTTAACGATAAGACAAACAGGCGAACTGTTTAGTTGCCCTGAACTGAGGTTCAAACCTCACAAACGGCACGTGAGGTTTGAAGCGTTTATTCAGATTCTAATGTAAGGCGGGATTAGATGCACAAGACTCAAACAACTCTTTTAAACAATGCTATTCAGTATAAACGAAGAAAATATGAGAACCAAGTACAAAGGAATATAGGATAAATTTATTCTTTTATCGTAACGTTCAGAGAGAATTCTAGACAGTAAGAGAGAATAGTTGATGGCACTCTCAGAAAGCTTTAGCAAGAATGCGGGCTTGGGATCACAAGTAGTGGAAACTTCTTGTAGACAGCAGCTCCAGGGTCCTCTGTCATGTCCAAATGTTTTTCTGTTGTGAAGTTAAATTTATGCATCAATTTTGCTAATGCAAGCTCCACAACACCCATGGCAAATGTAATACCAGGGCATCCCCTACGACCTGCACCAAATGGAATAAACTCAAAATTAAGCCCTTTGAAGTCTATTACAGTGTTACAAAACCTTTCTGGTTGAAATTCTTCTGGATTTTCCCACGACATTTGGTCTCTTGCAATTGCCCAAGCATTGATCATAATTCGAGTTCCAACTGCGATGTCATACCCCATTACTTTAGCGTCTTGGGTTGATTCTCTTGGGAGCAGTAATGGAAGTGGAGGATGTAGTCTTAGGGTCTCTTTGATCACTGCCTTCATATAGGACATTTTATCTAAATCTTCCTCTATTATCTCCAATTTGCTTCCGGCTACTTGTCTCACCTCGTTCTGCAGTTTCTCCATAGTTTTCGGGTGCTTTAAGAACTCTGCCACTGCCCACTCTAAAGTAATATATGTTGTATCAGTCCCAGCAGCAAACGTGTCCTGTCGAACAGGGAAAAATATTATATTCTAACCGAATTGTTTTCACAGTGTTGCTGAAATCTGATAATGCCTTAAATAGTTTGCAACATGTCCAATAACGTGAACGGCAATCGCCCCTAGTTTAGACACACATGAATGTGCAAAATATAGAGAGGTAGAAACAGAGAGATTCTTACAAAAATGACAGCTTTGATGGTATCAGTTCCAATAGGGAAACCAGCCTTGTTTTCTCTCTGAAGTTGGAGCAATATGTCAACAAGATCTGCTTCACCAGTGCTGTCGTCACCATCCGCCTTTCCCTTCTTTTGATTTCTATGTTCTTCAACTACACCATCCAAAAATTCATCAAGCGATTTAGCCAGTTTCTCCACCCTGACATTGAAGCCATCGGCATGTTTAATCCATTTAAGCCATGGAATGTAATCCCCTGGATTAAAAGTGCCTAATAAAGCCCCAACTTCCTTCAACATTAAACCAAATTTATTGCTTTCTTCTCCATCACTATATTTCCTCCCCAGGGCCACTCTACATATAATATCACTAGTAAGAGACACCAAAAGATTACTCAAGTTTATCAAAGATGTCGAAGAAGAGCAAGACTGTCTGATTTTCTCAATCATAAGGGACGTTTCTTCGTCTCTTAAACGGCGAAAAGATTGGACCCTTCTGTTGCTCAACAGCTGAAGGACACATAAAGTTCTCACCTGCCTCCAGTGCTCACCATAAGGAGAAAAAGATATGTCCTTGCAGCCATAAACAATTTTATCCATAACGTTTATTTTAGGCCTGTTTAAGAAAACCATGTCATGATTTTTCATGATCTCGCGAGCTGCATCCGCAGAGGAGACAATAAGTGTTGGTACACTGCCCAGATGACGCATCATGAGTGAACCATAGTGTTTGGATAGTGCTCGCAATGAGCGATGAGGGTATAAGCCGAGTTGGTGAAGATCTCCAATCACAGGAAGCTTTGATGGTGATGGCGGTAACCTTTTTCGGGCTGTTGAAGCAGCATTAAAGTGCCATTTGAAAAGGAAGATGAAAAAAGTGAAGGAAGCAAGAGGAACTATCAAATGTTGAAAAAAAAATCATTTTCTTTTGCTGAACAGAGGAAATTTGCAAGATAATCAACTTATGTTCCGCTATTTATAATATTTTCTTACCATTGATGCCATATAATAATGTAATGCACTACAGTATTTATCTATTTAATATTTTAGAAAGTAATTAAATAAATATCCCCTTTCTAACATCTTAAACTTTTAGATTAACATGATACTGGAGCATCCAAACACCTTGACTTGAATTTCACCACTATCAACTTATTAAAAGTCTACATTTGACGGTTTTGAAAAAAAATGAATCTTGTCTAAAGTGAGTTGAATATGAAATTTAAATAAAGATTCGCATGTTTGGGAAGTGATTATAATCAGTTTTATTTATAAATAAATATAAATGAGTTGTGAATAAGTAAGTAGTGCTTGTGAGTCCCACAAAATGAGTGAATAAAAAGTATATAATTTAAACACTTCTCAAATAAGTTGAAAAAGAATAGATAAATGTCTTGAGTTCAAATATGATCCCACCAATGTATGAACAATTCTGTGTTGAGAAACATCGTATCAATATGATATTACGTGTATAAATAATGGTTTGGGTATAAAGAAGGAACGTTGTCACATTAAAAAGCTGACTTGCTAGTTTTGTATTGTCTTAGACATTCATTGAAAAGAAACTTGCTAGAACTACCTTTGAATATTTAGACCATGTTTGGGAGATAATAAAACATATAGGATAAGTTCTCGGTAATGCTTTTTATCATTATAATGATGAAACATCAGTGATGTGATAATTTAGGTGGAACAATGAGATATGACAGTTCAATTTTCATGAGAGATAAGGGAATTGAATTGTCATATTTCGTTATTCCATCTAACTTGCCAAATTTATCTATCAATCATTTTGGCCAAAGAAAAATCATATTTTAAAATTTTTTAAAATTATATATATAAAATGAGAAAGGTCCGACCAACACAGGACACATCACTGATGTTTTATTATTATAATGATAAATAGTGTTAATCCCGTTTCTTGTAATGGTTATATGGACAACATATGCAAGGAAATTCCAACATGTTTTGACCGGAGATTCGGGCAGGAAAAGATGATTTTTATGAACGTGGGAGATGCTTTATGATGCGAGACAAAAATGTTTGAGCACCTACAATATGATCAAAGATAATTACGTATAAACAAACAATCGTAAGCAACGGGTCCAAAGTGGAAGTAATCTAAACTTAAGCATATAAATATAGAATATGGAAGAGAGAAGATTAAGTGTGGCTTAAAGTGTAAAAGGGTTGCATTATTCTTCAAATGGTATAAGTTGTGAGCTTTTATAGAGTTTTGGTCGATGTGGTAGCTGTTGGATAATAACCACGTGGTCTCATCTCCCAGGCTGAAGCCTCACATCACTCAGTATGCTATGCATTTAATGCATTGACAATGGGTCAGCTACACTATACCTTAGGCTGACAATCATGCCATTCATTATTATAAACGTTATATCAATCATTCCTAAATATGGCTTGTAGGATTCTCTAAAGAATAGCAAGGGCTTCAGCCTCAGGAAGCTTCGTATTGGAAGTCTTCAGTGTGAAGTGCTTTGGGACAGAGAGCTTCGGCTTCTTCTTTGAGGAATTCGGCCAAGGGGCTTCGTTCATTGACCTCTTTATTTTGATCAATTGAGTCTTCGTTGATTTGGTCAGATTTAACTTATATCTCCACGTGGACTATGACATGGTTTTCTGACTAGAGCCTCATCGGCGAGGCGTAACAATAGTCTCCCAAGTCTAAGCATGACTATTCATGTGCATGGATTTCCATTATAAAAAAATTGTTTTTTTGGGGTGGTTTTTACCACACCATAATAGTCCCCCCAAGTCTATCTATAAATATTTATATTATAATTAGATTTAAAGGTAGTTTACTTGCATGAATGACTTGTCGAGGTTATTGTTCGAAGCTGTGTGCTTTAAAACTTCTGATTTTATGGTAGAAGCTGGAGAGCGTTGACTATTCAAATTTGATCTGAGGCTGTTCAATCCGAAGTGGCTATACACATCTGAGGCCGTATCGAAGTTGTTGTGTTGAAGACTAAAGTGATTTGCCTCTATTACTTTTTGAGGTTGTAGCTCATTAATTCTGAAGAGCTATGTTTTTTTAAATGTTGAGAACACGAGATGCCCTTGATTATTGCGCCAAAATTAATAGTTATCTTGTACGTTTTCTAGAAAAATTGACTGCAACGTTTCAACTTTCCGTACACGCAACCATCGCTATATTTTATGCCAATGATGACAGTTGCAAGCGTGTTTTATGGGAGGATCTATATAGGCGAGCATGGCTTAGACGCTCTGATCTAAACGATTGAATACGAGAGGTAAATGCTATGGATGGCTCGGATTAACCCTTAAATGAACGGTTGGATAGTTAGGATTCAAATACAACGGCTGGGGTTGATGGCCTATGCCTATAAAAAGGCAAATCCTCTGCCCCTTTCATTCTTTACTTTGCAAAAAAAAAAAAAAAAAAGATTTTCCACACTCATTCCCTTCTATGAAAAAGTCCCTTGAGACTGTTTCTTTGGCTAGTGATCTTTCCCATTCATTCATTCAGTTTGTGAGTATTCATTCATCTTCGCTTCTTCATTTGTTCCTATTTTTCGTTCATGTTGATGAGTCATCAATGTCTTCGATCTCTGAGGGCATGTGTTGTCCATATCGTCGAGTAAGGAATTGGTCCATTTTGGGATCTATCTCTTCGTCGAAGTGCCCATGCTTCCATACCTAGTGGCTGAATGACTAGGCATGGGGCCTCTCTTGGAACTTTTGTCGCCATGAGGCACTTTTCTTTTTAAAATTTTTAACGAAGTCACTTTCATTAAATTAAGAAAATTGTACAAACCGAGTATTTACATTTCTACTAATAGTACCTCCTCAAGTGTTTTCCGTTCCGAAGGTGAGGTAGTACTTTCCCATCCAAAATTTCAATTTATAGGTTCTTGGTTAAACATCTGCTTCATCTTTTCATCAAGGAAATCAAGTTCACACCTCCTCAATTCATCATTAGTTATTTCACTGAAATGTAAACAACGAGGAGATGGTAGACCCACTTCAACTAGATTCATGGTCTCTACTCCATAAGCCATAGAAAAATGAGTTTCTCCTGTAGTGACCTACTAGTGGTTTGGATAGCCCACAAGATCTAAGGTAGCTCATCTACATAAGCCCTTTTAAAAGCATTAAACTTTCTCTTGAGTGTGTATTTGATGGTTTTATTGACATCTTCCACCTGTCCATTGGCCTGAGGGTAGGGTGGGAGAGGCAGAAAATTATTTTTGATTCCTAACTCTTCACATAGGTTCCTGACCATCTTGTTGTCGAATTGTTGCCCATTATCAGATGATCGACAACAACATTTTTGGTTCACTTCTTATCATGGATTTTCAAGTCAAACTCTTGTAGAAGAAGAACCCATCTAATCAACCGATGATTGGAATATTTCTTTGCTAGCAAATACTTGATTGTAGACTGGTCGGTGTAAACAATTACCTTCGACCCAATGAGGTAAGACCAGAATTTGTCAAATGCAAATACCACCGTGAGCATTTCTTTTTCAGTAGTAGCATAGTTCAATTGACCATCAGTAAAGGTCCGGCTAGAATAGTAGATGACATGCAAGATTTTATCTATCCTTTGTCCCAAAATTGATCCAATGACATAATCACTTGCATTGGACATAAGCTCGAAAGGAAGATTCTAATCCGGAGTTGCAATAATAGGAGCCATGATGAGTTTTTCTCTAAGAGGTTGAAAGTATGGAGACACTCTTGAAAGAAATCAAATGGAGTATTTTTCTCATGTTTTGTTATCTTTGACAAGTCCTTGATAAACCTCCTATAAAATCTGGCATGTCCCAAGAAGCTTCTTATGCCCTTTAATGAGGTTGGTAGAGGCAATTTCTCAATCACTTGGAATTTTGGCCTCGTCACCTTAATTCCCTTTTGTGAAATCCTGTGGCCAAGTACTATGCCTACTCAAACCACGAAGTAGCATTTTTCCCAAGTAAGCACCAAATTGGTTTCTTCACACCTCTTTAATACCATCACAAGTTCTTCACACATTGATCAAATGAGCCCAAAAATGAGAATTCATCCATGAACACCTCGATATATTTCTCTACTAAATCAAAGAAGATAGTCATCATGCACCTTTGGAAAGTGGCGGGAGCATTGCAAAGACTGCGGTGCATCCTTATATATGTGAATGTACCATATGGGCAAGTAAAACTAGTTTTCTCTTGATCCTCCAAGGTATTGAATTTGTGTTTCCTGTGTCCTCAATTGTCCAGTTTCCTAGTCTGAATACCCATCAAAAAAGCAATAATGCGAANTTCCTGTGTCCTCAATTGTCCAGTTTCCTAGTCTGAATACCCATCAAAAAAGCAATAATGCGAATACTCCACCAATTGCTCAAGTATTTGATCAATGAAATGGAGATGGAAATGATGCTTTCTAGTAGCATTATTAAGCTTACAGTAATCAATGTATATTTTCCAAATGGACATGGGTCATGTAGGCATAAGTTCATTGTCGTCATTTTCCACTACTGTGACATCTCATTTCTTCGGTACCACTTGAACAGGGCTCACCTATTCGCTATCCGAAATTGGATAAATAATACAAGTATCAAGACACTTTACTACCTCGGCTCTCACTTCTTCTTTAATATTCGGATTCAACTGCCTTTGATGCTACATCAATGGTTTAAAATCATCCTCCAAGTGGATTTTGTACATGTATAGTGAATGGTTAATTATTCGAATATCCACAATAGTCCAACTGATGGCCTCTTTGTGCTCCCTCAACACCCGAAGTAGCTTCTCTTCCTCCAACTCACTTAGGGAATTGGAGATGATAAACGAAAGTGTAAAAGACTCTCCAAAATAACCATACCTCAAATGAGAAGGAAGAGGCTTCAATTCAAATGTTGGTGCCTTTTGAAGAGATAGTAGTGGTGGTGAAGAATTGTTTTTCAACTCTTCGAAGTATGGTGCCCTCTTGTAAAAGTATGAATGTGTAACCCCCAAGTAATGTGCCATGTGCTCAATTTTAGGATCCCTATTCTCGGTATTTGAAGAATGTGTAAAACATGTTTCAAGATGATCCTTAGAAAGTCCATGTAGAGAGTTGGCCACCATATGATCATCAACATCAACCCAAAAACATAAATCCTCTCTTGCATGATACTTGATGGCCTTCAAGCTATTGAAAGTGACTTGTTCATCTTGTACCCTCAAAATAAGTTGTCCTTCTTGCACGTCAATCAAAGCTCGATGGGTAGTAAGAAATGGTCTTCCCAAGATAATAGGGATTTCATGGTCTTTCTCCATATCAAGAATTATGAAATCGGCCAAAAAGATAAATTTATCCAACTTGACTAATACATCATCAATGACAATCCGAGGATATTATATTGATCAATCGACCAAGTGCAATGATACGGTGGTGGCCTTGGCATCTCCTAATCCCAATGTTTTGAAAATGGACAAAGACATCAAATTAATGCTAGCTCCAAGATCACAAAAAGCTTTACTAAAATTTAAATCACCAATAGTGCACGAAATAGTAAAACTCCCTAGATATTTGATTTTTGGAGGCAACTTGTTTTGTAAGATGGTGCTATACTTCTGTGTTAGCATCACTGTCGCATGTTCTTTGAGTTTCCTTTTGTTTGAAAGAATGTCATTCATAAATCATAACTCAACATTTGAGCTAACACATCAGCAAACGGGATGCTTATGCGTAGCTTCTTGAACACCTCCAAGAATTTACCAAATTGGCATCCAATTTATGCTTCTGGAGCCTTTGTGGAAAGGAAACACCTCCAAGAATTTACCAACTAGTGTTGGATCATTTGGTGCAAATGGTTCCTATTCATCTTCCTCAATTGCTTCACCATTTGCATTAGGCTCTTGCACAATTCTATCTTCTTTGATTGGTGCTTTTGTTGGTTTGAGCCGTTGGGCGTACCATTGTAATTTCTGGCGATTGTACCCCACTTTTAGTGGTAATAGCTTGCACATTCTCTATTGGATTTGTTTCGGTGTTGCTAGAAAACTCTCCTTGCTGCCTTTCGGAGAGAAGTTTGGCTATATGACCCAATTGATATTCCAAAATTTTCATAGAGGCATCATTATGTTCTTGACATTGCAATTGATGATTCACCAATTTAGTAATGGTCTCTTCCCATCCTTCTTTCTTCTCTTATGACCTCAGGTTTAGCACATTTGATTATTCTCATAAGAGAAGTTTGGAAGATTTCACCCAAAAGGATTATAAGCTTGAGAGTAAAGATTGTAACTTTAGCGTTCAAAGTTTTGAGCTTATGCCACTTGCTTGGTGGATGCCAAACCACTACCTTTCAATGATCAACTCAGGCTTTAGTGACTTGTTCCACAAATATCACAAATGGGCAAAGAGTGTACCATATGAGAAGAATGAGAGCTATAGATGGATGTAGAAAGCTCTTCCACCTTCCTTGCTAGGGAGTTAATCTTTGCTAGAACCATAAAAAAAGTTTCACTATCTCGACCTCCACTAACTCCTCTTTGTGAACCACTATCCGGCCACATAGCACTTTGCTCACTCATAACCTCAAATAGATCATATGCTTCCCAAATGCTTTTCTTGTTGATCTACATTCGAACAGCAAGTAGGAGTCAACCTAGCATAAAACTAATTTACTTGTTGCCCCATTGCAATCTCATGATTCGGACATTTTCGAAGCATATCCTTAAACCTCTTCAAAGCCTCATGAAAGTTCTCTAATTCTGATTGTTGGAAGGTTTTTACGTCATGCTTGAGTTTGGCTAGTCGTGCGGGTAGAAAGAATTTGGTTGTAATTTTTTGCACAAGTTCTACCCAACGATTTATACTTTTGGGCAGTAAAGTTTCAAGCCCTTCTCTTACCTTATCCTTCAGTGCATGAACTAAAAATCTCATTTGGATTGCCTCTACACTCACGCTTTCATATTTAAAATTGCCAACATTGTCCATGAATACATGAGAGTGTGGGTTATGATTGATCCTTCCATAGAATGGAATGGTGTTGGAGAACAAACTGATGACACTTGGCCGAAGCTGAAAGTTTGGATGTCCATATGAACGGTAGACAATACTTGACTCATTCTCTACCACGGGTGGGTTCATGAAGTCCCCAAATGGCATATCTTTTTCATTCACAATGGGATCTTTAGCCTCACCTACTTGGTTAGCAAAACTCGGTGGAATGCCATCTTATGGAATATTTTCCTATTGGGCATTTGGTCTACATTTTCTCATTGTTAAGCCATCTCCATTAACAGTTGCCTTCTTAATTTCCTTTGTTTCTGTCGCCTTCTTCGAAAAGTTCTTTCAATATCAAGATCAAGCTCGAAAAGATAAAAACTTCTCGAATGAAGAATGCACTACCAAAGACCTAGGAAAATCAAAATTAAGAAGTCAACTTCACAATAAAGATATAAAAGACATAAAAAAGATTAAAGAATAAGAATCATTAAAATTAAAATTAAAATCAACAAAGATAGTAATTGAAATAAAACACTCCCCGATAACAGCGCTAAAAATTGGTTAGCTAAAAAGTACAAACTGCAAGTGCATGGGTCGAGTTCAAGTAATAAAGTGGATGTAAGTTCGAGTCGAACCCTCGAAGAGTGTTTCTTCCAATTACACAATAATTGACTCAAATTAACGATAAAAACATGCAATTTTTTTTTTGGTTGAAAGTGAAAAGAAAATGATTTTTGACTTTTAATTAAAACACGCAATATTAATAAAAAAATATGAAAATTTGGATTTTTTTAACGAGTTAGGATTCATGATTCCACTTGTTCTTCACTAAATTAATTTCTCCACAAACGAATTAATAAAATGCTTAACCAATTTTCTTATTTTAGTTAATTACCTTTCTCGAGTGAAATTAAACACAATCAATAGCATTGAATATTTGTGAAAATAGCTTAAATGGTTACCTAGGATTAGGAGTATATCTCGGTCTAAAATATGCAAGATTTCTCAATAATCGTACAAATCACTTGACATAATCATATAGTGGCCACAATAATGATAATATACTAAGAATAATGGTAAAAACACAAGAACACAAGCATTTATGTATTAACAAATAAATATAGAAATTAATATAGTTAGGTCAAGCTTCCTCATTCATCCTAATATCAAAATATTTAGTCCAATGTATTCAAGCAGAGCAAAGTAAAAAGATTAGGATAATACATGACAATAGTTGAGAAAATACAATGTGAAATAACAGATAAAGAGATAAACCCATCCCTTAGTTGGATTCTTGAAGCTTGCTAAGTGTTGATCTTGATTTCTCCAAGATTTTCATCCTTTTGTGTGATATTTTATCTCCCTTTTGCTTGCCCTATTTTTTCTCTAGGCTAGGTTTTCAAAAATGTGGAAGAAAGAATGGAAGAAAAAGAGTGTAAATGGTGTTTAAAATGTATAAAAACCGCCCCAACCAAATTGTAAAAAGAGTCCATGTACGCGCACAGGTCCTTGTTTTCAAACTCGGGCACGCGTCTAGTCCCTCCATCACCCAAAATTAGGGCTAATGCGTGCACCTGAGCTGCAAGCTTAGGCGCGCCCCCAAATTAGATTTCATCCAACTTGGTCCTCAAATTTTGAATTCCTTTTCAATCAATTCGTTCATAATTTGCAACTCATGTCCTTGAACTTTCTAACTTGTACATTTTAGTCCCCAAAGTCATGAATTTTGTCCATTTTTGGTCATTTTTCCTTCATTTAGCTTTATTCTCCTCCAATTTAGGATTTTAGCCTACAAAAGCCACAATTACACAATTGTGACTAGGAATTTGCTCAATTTCATTAATAATTGTTAAAGTACTTGATAACATATATATTATTCAACAATGTCTTCTTGCACTTCAAGTAAGATAAAACACGATATATTAATATATATTTTTAACTTCTTTTCGATTCCTCTTGCTGGTTTTGTATTGCCCCTAATTACATGAATGGTTCAAAATAAGATTCATTTACCTTAAGTGACTAAGAATTTTGGAGTTCTTAAAAAAGTTGAATATTACATGTCAGTCATTTATATTCAATTAACAAATAGCAACTTGCATATGATGGGATGTTTGTTTGATCAAGACAATAAGTAGCCGTCATGTTTTATTAATCAAGAAACCATAAATTCGTAAAAAGTTTGTTTGGCCAAAAGTGTTTATAACTTAAACACCTCCAAAACAAGTTAAAAAGAATAGATAAGTATTTTGAGTTCAAGTCTTACCCCCACCAGTTATGAACAATTCACACAACATGAGCCAATTGAAAATTTTCACCTATCAAAATAGAGAGGTATTGAAGATCGAATAAATGATTTAGGTACAATAAAGTAGATAGTATTATATTGTGTGGCTTCTACGTTGAGAAACACCATATCAATATGATATTATGCCTTTGAGTCCCTTTTTTTGAGAATAAAATTCGTAAAAAGTAATTTCTTTAGAATGTATGATTAAAAATTAAGGAAAAAATTTGAATAAACATGCAAAATTATTTTATTGAGAGAATGCGTGGTTGAAATTGAGCTTGAAGAAAAATGAATTTTAAAGAATGAGTCTCGAATAGGGGCCATATATATACTTATTGGTTTAGGTATAAAGAAGGAATGGTGTCACATTAAAAAGAGACTTGCTAGTTTTGTACTGTCTTGGGCATTCGCTAATAATATCCAGAATAAGACTCTACGTCTACCTTCAAATATCTGTCCTACTTTTGGGAGATCCAAAAAATATTAGAATAAGTTTTATAGTGAATCCATATTAACAACAAATACTACAAGGATCATACATTTATAGTGTTATAGTCTATAACAAGAACCTGTGCTCAATTGGGTACTTGGGTTGAAGACAATCACTAAATACGACTGACCTTAAAAGCAAATAGCAGCTTGCATATGATGGGATGTTTGTTTGATTAAGACAATATATTCTATTGTTTTCTTTCGTGAAGTCTTCTTGTTGCCTCAAAGTAGCCGGCAAGTTTTATTAATCAGAAACCATAAATTTGTGAAGTGTGTTTGGCCAAAAGTGTTTATAATTTAAACACCCTCAAAACAAGTTAAAAAAATATATAGATGAATGTTTTGAGTTCAATTCTTACCCCCACCAATTGATGAACAATTCACGTCATGAGCCAATTAAAAATTTTTACCAGTCAAAATAGAGAGGTGTTGAAGATCGAATAAATGATTTAGGTACAATAAAGTAGATAGTTTTATATTGTGTGGCATCTGTGTTGAGAAACACCGTATCCATATGATATTATGCCTCTGTTTGAGTCCAATTTTTTGAGAATAAAATTTGTGAAAAGGTGATTATTTAGAATGCATGGTTAAAAACTAGGAAAAATTTGAGATTTTCATTCAAAATTATTTTATTGAAAGAATGTATGATTAAAATTGGGTCTCGAACATCGGCTATATATATATACATATTGGTTTAGGTATATAGAAGGAATGGTGTCACATTAAAAGGAGACTAGCTAGTTTTGTACTGTCTTGGGCATTCACTAATAATATCTACAACTACCTTCGAATATCTGCCCTACTTTTGGGAGATGCAAAAGTATTAGAATAAGGTTTATAGTGAATCCATATTAACAAACATATTACAAGGATCATATAATTATAATGTTCTAGTCTATAACAGGATCATATAATTATAATGTTCTAGTCTATAACAAGAACCAGTATTCAATTGGGAACTTGGGTTGAAGACAATAACTAAATACGACTGACCTTAAAAACAGATGCCAATGGTGACTTTAGCGAGGACACATATAATATACAAATAAATGAAAATATACACCATTTAATATTTATTCATTTATACGGTCTACAATAACTCAATAGTGTGTATTATTTCGACATTCAAGCTTAAATCTACTGTTACTCGTTACCAAGAAATGCAATCATGGGACTTCTAGAGTCCACGAGACACCTCAATTATGAATCTGTACGTACATAAGTGTAACGGGGATGATATGTCTCATTGTAATGGATGACGTGTGAGATATCAAGGGATGAAATAAAGTAAAAAAGTTGTTCCACGTGACAATATAGGAAGTTGGTTCATTTTGACTAATCGCTATCACGTGTGGCTGTTTATGCATGTTAGAATTGAACCGAGTTCAATTGGTTGCTCCCATAATTTATGGCAAAGTCGTGTCTTATGAAAATCCAACTTTACTTATACTAAGGTCTCGCTGGATGATTGACAAGTTGACTTGCTGCAGCCATTGGATTTACTTCTGGATGGTTCTATTACTTAAATGCTATTTCATTTTGGCAAGATCACGAGAGTTTTAGGGTTTTCATTACTCCCTTTCTCTATTCTCTCCGGCTGCGCCGTTTGGAGTGCTTCTCTCTATTTACTCTCTGTAAATCAAGACCAAATCCCTGATTTAAGATGGTATTAAGTGTTTGAATGATTCCTTAGTGGATATATTTTGAGTGAATACTTGTGAGAGGTGTTTGTGTGGCTGTATAGTTGATTCTGTTGGCTTAGTGTTCGATTCTTTGCAATTCGTATAAATCAACTGCTGTACTATGAAAGATAAATGTTCTTGTACTCTTTCTGT
>CAIGRN010015179.1:0-21936 GCA_903798345.1 Fraxinus anomala
ATAAGTATTAATATCTGTTCTTCTATGGTGGTTTTGTTTTTGCAGGTTATTGGGAGTGATTGTGTATATTATTTCCATGACATGATAGTTGAAATGCTCAAGTGGGGCTACAAAGAGGGAACGACTCTCTTTGGATTTGGATATGATTTCCGCCAAAGCAATCGGTAACGGACAGATTATTTGTCAAATTTGCAAATTGCACATTTATGAGGTTATGAATGAAAAATCCTAGGGTACAAATGTACAAATTTGGTAGTATTATTGAAGTCTTCTTTATGATGAGGTGTAGAATCTGCCCTAGTAATTGTAGATCAAAGTTAGTTTGTAACATATGATTGAAAACTCCAACTTCACAATTTCATATAATTGGATAGGTAAGAAATATAGGATTTCATATGCCTGACAAAAAAGCTTGAGCTTTTGTTTCAATTTTAGATATTATCTGGGTTAAGAAATTCTAAAATTTTGTTCCTGTTATACCTTCACATGTACAATATGCGTGTTCCTGCTGAAGGTATACCAATTATTTGCTTTTTTTTTTTTTTTAAATGTTTTGAGACACATATTTCTGCCTTCCAGGTTTCAAGGAACAATGGAGGGCCTAGCAGCGAAGCTTGAGTCAGTGTATACTGCATCTGGGGGAAGAAAAATTAACATCATAAGTCATTCCATGGGTGGTCTTCTTGTTAAATGTTTCCTGAGCCTGCACAGTGATGTGATACTTCAACTCTTCGGCTTATTTTAATTTTGTCACCTTTACCTTTTTGCTCCTTCTATTTCCATCTAGATTTCTAGTGTTCTCCAACTAGTATAAACTTCCGTTTCTTTTTCATTCGAAACTCAAATTTTATAATGGAAGCATTATTCTGCAGATTTTTGAGAAGTATGTGAAGAATTGGATTGCAATAGCTGCACCATTCCGCGGTATGTTTGCTGCTCAATCTACTGCTGCTAGGGGTTCTGCTGCGGGCAATTTTGGCTTCTAGACTTGGATCTTTATAAACATTAGAGTTGATCCTTTTTGTCTAACCAAGTTTGCCTAATAACTGGAAATGTCTGACTTTGTTCAAACAGCTTTAAAAAGCTCTTATTTTTCCAATATCAATACATAGTCAAAAGCAAGCTATGAACATTTTATAAAATGCTGCTAGTTATCTGTTTCTGTTTTAACAGTATATTACTGGCATGCAAAGTATATTTCCTCCTTTTATCCACTCTGGAAATCTTTGAATAAGGCGTCTTTTTAGTTGTAGGATATATAGCAAATGTGCATTCAGTTATCATGTTTATAATTGTACCAAGAGAAGTGTAAAGAAATCCTTCTGTACAGAAAGATGACAAAAGTCTAATTTTATCATGTTTGTGCATCAGGATAATTTTTTTTGCTAGAACTCTAACTTGAAATTAAAACAGTTCTATTTATATTTGATTAATATTGTTATTACGGTCTATTCAAGTTATATTTCCTCAGATGATTCATATAATTGTACTCACCATTTATTGTAGTTCCACCATCCCCTAGTTGAAGCCACACTTACCAGTTTGCAATGTTCCAAGAGGAAAGAGAAACAAGCTTTATTTCAAAAAGACAAACTTTTGTATCATACTTCCTGTTACACCTGCCGTAAAGTTAGCAGTTCTAACATAAACTATCGTTACTTTATTATGTTTTTAAAAATCTGAACTAAACAAAGGGTCAGAAATGGAAATATCATTCAAATGCCATTTGTATAACAGTGCATAAAAAGTGGATTTTTTTGTAATTCAGAAAAATTATTGTGCACTATCCATGCTTCATTTAACTCATTATATCAACCTTTTTTTTGTAAGCTTGCTTAACTGGAACCAAGGCCCATATCCATGTGGTGTTTGGCTTTATTGTATTTATTCTTTTTCAAACTTTTGATGAATGACTTCTAAAAATTGTGGTATTGTTGTTGTTGTTTTAATAGGTGCACCTGGATATATTACCTCTGCACTTTTGAATGGAACATCATTTGTGGAAGGATGGAAACAGAATTTTTTCATATCAAAATGGAGCATGCACCAGATGGTATGAAGATGATTTCTGCTCACTGAGATCCCCTGTTTGCAGGGGGCTCTCTCTCTCTCTCTCTCTCTCTCTCAATTTATTAACCACACCATCCCCCCTTAACAGAAGTGGATGTCTTCAGATGAGCATCTTCATCATAAGCTATACTTTCTTGAGTTGTGTAGTTTTTTTATGTACTTCTAATCTCATTTAAAAACCATGTTGTCCACCTGTTTGTACTTGAAAATTATGAGTTGTAAAACTATCAAGGTGTTTTATAATCCAGTTACCCTGAAACTATGTTATTTTCCTGGCTCAAGTTGTGCTGTATTTTGTAACTAAAGTTAAATGGCTTTGTATTGATTAGAAATCATTAACTTCAATTTATTTATGTGTCAAGCACTCACATGTTTCTCTGTTAATTTCTTTCCAGCTGATTGAGTGCCCGTCAATATACGAATTGATGGCCTGTCTAGATTTCCCTTGGGAACACATTCCACTTCTGGAAATCTGGAGGGAGATGTCCGATAGTGATGGAAATTCCACCATCATGCTAGAGTCTTATCCCCCAATAGAAGCTGTATCAATATTTATGGAGGCTCTTTCAAGCAACAAGGTGAGTTATGAGCTCTAGTTCTTCAAAATATAGATAAATAAAAACCAGTTGAACCTTGATTTATTTGGTATCATAGAATCCTTAGCGTGCATAGGATTTTTTATTTTTTTGGTTGCTTTTTGTGAAGTTCATAAATGTCATAATGAGATCACATTTTGGTGTCGAGCTCAGGGTCAGAATGTCATTATTAGTTTGCCTTCTCTTGATGAGTAATGGTAACCCCAATGTTGGATATAAATTCCCAGATTTTCTTAGTTTAGGAAAAAGTAGAAAACTAAAGTACAACCAAATACTTTTTGACTTATTGTCAATCTGTTTTTGACTTGACATGATATTTGATTTTCTAATGCATTACTGACTATTGCTATGATACTTGTTTCCAAGCAGTCTTACATAGACAGTGGTGTACTTGCAGGTTAATTACGATGGTACTGATATTTCTTTACCATTCAACTTGGATGTTTTGAAGTGGGCTAATGAAACACGAAAGTTGTTGAGCTGCGCTAAGGTTCCCAATCATGTTAAGTTCTACAATATTTATGGGACAAATAACGAAACGCCTCATAGTGTTTGGTACTGTTTTAGCCTTAAAAAGTTTATGCTCTCAAATTGATTGGAATTCTGAAATATATTATGACATTCAAAACGTATTTATTGGTGAACTCATATGAAATGCTAATACTCTTTTGCAGTTATGGAAGTAAGGATGCACCAGTATCTGACCTGCAACAGTTACCTGCTCTCGTGGTACAGCTATTAAATGAATCTTAAAATAAATATACAGACACACTTCTTCAGAACTTCATGTGTTTTTTAATCTTGGTTTCTCTTTAACTATTGAGTATTTGTTTTATGTATTGTATGATATGTTCGTTACATTTGAAACTTGGGTTGTAAGAACTGTTCTAAAATGCTGTTTTTGCACGTTAGGCCAAGTACATAAATGTTGATGGTGATGGAACTGTTCCAATGGAATCTGCTAAGGTACTTTGTTTCAAATTTGTTGCATAAATTTTCGAAGTATAATTTTATCTGTATGCTGTTACTACTTCTATCCATTAATTTAGCTTATTTTGGAAAACTCACTTTTATGTGTAGTGTTGCGACCAATAACATTTATAACTTTGGTTTAGAGAACTCACTTGTTATGTTTACTGTTTAGGACATTTGAGGTATTTTCCTGTTTTGCCCCTTTACCAATTATATCTACAACAAGGATTGCATAATTTTAAATTATCTTGTGTGGGTGCAATGAGAAATTATATACACTAAGGAAATATTTCAACTGTAATACAAACTATAATCCAGTTCAACTGATCAGAATGGACCAAATTTTTGGGACATCCTCAAATGAAAAGTAGCGGTTACGAAATAGATGGAATAGGATCTTAACCGAACTGATTAAAGATCAGGGAGTGTATTTGGGTAAGGCTATGTGCTTTTTGCATAGCACATAATGATATAATCATCTCCTCAGCACGGACACTCAGCACGGACACTTCAATTAGGGTAGCGTGTCCGTACGGACACTTCAATTAGGGTAGCGTGTCCGTGTCCGACACCAGTCGATACCGACACATCTCGAACACTCTACTGCAATCATTTTTCTTTTTATATTAGAAATATTATATATTGTTAATTCAAAATTATTAGCAAGTAACATATAAGTACTCATGTTTAAAAGATTTCAACAAAAAAAATTAATAACAAGTATAAAACTAAATTTATACTAAATACAAACTATAATCCAGTTCAACTAATCAGAATGGACCAAATTTTTGGGACATCCTCAAATGAAAAGTAGCGGTTACGAAATAGATGGAATGGGATCTTAACCGAACTGATTAAAGATCAGGGAGTGTATTTGGGTAAGGCGATGTGCTTTTTGCGTAGCACATAATGATATAATCATCTCCTCTATGGCACGGACACTTCAATTAGGGTAGTATGTCCGTGTCCGACACCAGTCGATACCGACACTTCTCGAACACTCTACTGCAATCATTTTTCTTTTTATATTAGAAATATTATATATTGTTAATTCAAAATTATTAGCAAGTAATAAATATGAACTCATGTTTAAAAGATTTCAATAAGAAAAATTAATAACAAGTATAAAACTAACTTTATACTATATAAATGAAGAATTTTTAAGACTTTAATNATTTTTCTTTTTATATTAGAAATATTGTATATTGTTAATTCAAAGTTATTAGCAAGTAACAAATATGAACTCATGTTTAAAAGATTTCAACAAGAAAAATAATTAATAAGTATAAATTAAATTTATACTATATAAATGAAGAATTTTTAAGACTTTAATCAACGTGTCGTGTCTGTACTTTTTTTAAAAATTGCGTGTCGACGTATCCAACACGTATCGTGTCGGACACGTGTCGGCGCATCATAGATCATCTCTGGCTGGAGTGATATGCTTTTAAAATTTTCTAAAGACTGCAGGGCAGTACTTTAAATTTCATACATTATTCTCTTTCTTTCCAAACTACAATTAATGTTAAATCATTTTCTTTTCTTTTCTTTTTCAAAAAAACATTATAAACATGGTTGTAAATTCATTCAAAACAATAATTATGCATATGGTTGCAAATTTGACATTTTGAGACTGAACCAGCATTGACTTGGTTTTCTCTATTGACCCTCTTTTACAGGCAGACGGGCTTCAAGCAGAAGCAAGGGTCGGAGTCCCTGGGGATCACCGTGGAATTCTTTGTGATCGTCACGTGTTCAGAATTCTCAAGCACTGGCTGATGGCGGACCATGATCCTTGTTACAATCCAGTTAATGATTTTGTAATTCTACCTACCTTGTTTGAAGTAGAAAGTCACAAAGCAAGAAGTGGCTTGCAAGTAACTTCTGTTAAAGAGGATTGGGAAATTATTGGGGAAAACCAAGAAGACGAAGAACAAGACAATGTAGCTGAGAAAAAACCGTTGGTGGGTTCAATATCGGTCTCTCGCGTTGGAGGTGATAAATCCTTGCACGAAGAGGCCCGTGCCACTATTACTGTTCAGCCCCTACACAATGGTAAGAAGCACGTCGAGTTAAAGGGCATGTCTATCTCAGCAGGTGCTTAAAGAACCTTCACTATTGTTGGACTGGTACTGGTCATGGAAAAATAGGCGACCTTCATTTATTGGTCAGTGTTGTGGTGGTTCTCTGTATATATAAAAGTCACGCATTGTCCATGTATGTATTCTACTCGAACGTGGTTTATGAATATCCTTTGTAAATAGCGTCAGTTTTACTTCTTCACTGCCTTGTATCTATGGTTAACTATACTGTCTTGGGGCATTTATTGGGGAACATTTATTTAATGTGGAAATTACACCCGGCACCACCTTTCTTTTGAATTTCCAATCTCACTCCCCATAGTTTTTAATTCTCTAAAATAATGCCTTTTACGTTTGTATGCTGTTTTAATATCAAGTTTTAAAATTAAAGAAAAAATCGTAGAAAATTCCAAACAAGTTTACTAGCAAAAGAAAGAAGAAAATTCAGTTGCAGAAATAAGAGCATAGTTATACAGGTTACATGCGGTCATGAATGCTGCAAGAGTTAGCCGCTCCACATTCCGATCCTTATCTAAAAATTTCTTGAAAAAACAGTGCAGCCATTTTTACTTTCTTTTCACTAAAAAGCTTTCTAACCAAGGTAAGAATTGTGGGAATCCATGACTTCTCTTAATCTTGCCAAGAACATGATGGCAGTAGAATATTCATCCTTCTTGAAATACTCCTAAGCTATATTGTCAGCCGAGTAACTTAACATGGGACAAGTCCATCATTTGTTAAGTCTTCTAGCATCATCCAACTTGGATTCCCTGTAGAGTCCACTCATCCAATAATCATAAGACTATCAGGTGCACGGCCATATTCACCCATTGTCTCGAAAACTTTCATAGCCATGATTGTGTATCTATCTCGACGATTGAGGATCATGTTCTCTTCAAGATGCACATATATGCTTCATCTGAAAACAATAATTTTAATATTCAAAAATCATATGACAATCTCACAAAAAAATGTGCGTAAATTCACTAGTTATTTGTGGGGTTAAATCCATACGTGCACACTCGTAGAGAAAGATATGGGACGTCATAGTTAATAGCAGTTCCATCGTGCAGTTCATCGTAAACTAGTTCATTAAAACAGTTGCAAAACTACAATGCTGCATGAAAGCAAGAGTCCACAAAAATGGTCTATGTAGAATACATTTGTTCAACAGTGCTATGCTTAAAGCACATTCTTTCTACCTGGGATAACCCAGTGAACTTATTGGAAGCCAAGCAACTGGTCGGGCCAAGGCCATAAATTTATTAGGTCTTGTAGACTTTCCTTATATCTAATACTCACAATCAGGCAAGAATACAACGTTGCAAAGTTCTAAAACCAAAGAACACAGTGCAAGACATAATTTGGGTCTCACTGAAGCTCTATTCTCCTCACTCTGTATATATACCACTGAATAAAAAGGAACGACCTTGTGTGTAAATTCACCTGGCACAGTTTGAGCGTAAATGGATTCCTGGTCTTCCATAGAAGTTTCCAATTGAACATGCAGTACCATTTCATCTCCATGGGTTATGAGGACATCTCTTTTAGCTGGACACCAGTTCTTGCTCTAAGAACAAACTAAATCACCAGTCACTGCTCTAAAGTGCAGGTCACAAATTAATTCGTCACTCTTCAATCAAGTCCCCCTGTAACAAATACGATAATGAACAGCTTAATAGAATCCATGGCTCCCCCATGAGTCTATCGAAAAATGTAATGATGCCAAAATCACCACAATGGAGAAAGAACAGGAAACAATCAATTTTACTCACTCGGGAAAAAAGAATAAGTAGCTACTCGGCACCATAGATAGGTAAAAGATGCTTTGATAAGAGGTTAACAAATAGTACCAACAAAATTTTTATAGAAAAAAAAACAAAAGCTAACCTGTTTTCATCATTGTCCTTCCAGAGATATCAGAAATAAGAGCATAGTTATTACTGTCATAACACGCAGTCATGAATGCGGCAAGAGTTACCCGATCCACATTCTTATCCTTATCTAATAATTTATCGAAAAACAAAGCAGCCATACCTACTTTCTTTTCACAAGAAAGCTTTCTAATTAAGGTACAAACTGTGCGAATCCATAGCTTTTTCTCTAATCTTTCTAATAGGATGATGGCTGTAGAATATTCATCCTTCTTGCAATACTCATAAGCTACTGTCAGACGAGTAACTTCACAAGGGGCAAGTCCTTTGTCCATCATTTCTTCGTAAAGTTTTCTGGCCTCACCCAACTTGAATTCCCTGCAGAGTCCACTTATCAAAGCACCATAAGTAAAACTATCAGGTGCACAACCACATTCAACCATCGTCCGGAAAACTTTCATGGCCATGCTTGTGTTTTTATCTCGACAATACCCACATATCATGGCTGTGTAAGTTTGAGTGGTAGGAACCAGGCCAATATTTGAAGCATCCTCAAAAAATTTCTCACACTCCCTCGTTCTTTTTTGCTTGGAAAGTGCTGCAATCAAAGTCGTATAAGTATGCATGTCAGGAGTGATCCCAGCTTTAACCATCTTATTAAGAAGTGCTAAAGCTCGCGTAGTATCCTCCTGCTTGCAGCTCTCAGATATGAGAATGGTATATGTAATTTTATCAGCACAGAGTCCATTTCTACAGCCTCTTTTCAGCAACTTATAAGCCTCATTGGCCCGTCCTCTCTTAAAGAGACCATCAACAATTGCATTATAGGTACAAATATTTGGTGTTAAACCATTTGTACTCATTGTGTCCATCATACTGTATGCCCGTTCGAAATTACCCACCTTACAGTAACCATCAATGAGGATAGCATAGGTGTTCTTATTAGGAACCAATCCTTGTTCTTGCATTTTGCTCAACAACATCTCTGCCCGATTCAACTTTTTCTCTTTGCAGTATCCAGTGATCATTGCCGTATAAGTTTGCACATTGGGTTTGTAACTGTCACTCCTAACAAGTTTCAAGAAAAGCCTAAAGGCCTTATCATTCCATCCCTTCTTACAAAGACCATCTATCAAAGCCGTATGAGTATATACATTAGGCTTCAAACCTTTCCTAACCATCTCCTCCAAAAATTCAAATGCTTGCTTGATACTTCCCCTCTTGCACACCCCGTCAATCAAACAAGTATAATTAATCACATTTGGAGTCAAGCCAATATCAACCATCTTATTAAAGATCCATAATGCTCTGTTCTCACAACCATTTTTGCAGAACATATCGATAATCAAAGTACATGTTGCATTGTCCACAAGAAAGCCTCGAGTCGACATCTCTATCAACCACCTATCAGCATCAGAAACTCTGCCCGATCTACAGTAAGCCACAACCATGGACTTAAAACTTAAAGCATCAGGACACACACCCCTGTCACACATTTCATGAAACACATTCTCAGCCATCTCAAGACAGCCCATCTCATTCACAGTGCTCAGCACACAGTTCAAAGTGTAAGCACTCAAAACCATTCCTTGACTCTGCATTTCAAGAACCATGTTGACAGCCTCCTTCAACATCCCAATCTCCCCAAAATTTCTCAACATACAACGCAATACTTCATGGGTACTCTCGAAGTTGCCATTTTTAATCAAGCACATGGCCGCAACTATGTAGAACCTCATAAAGTGTCTGAATTTCGGGAACCCAATTGCCCAATAAAAGAAACTCAAGGCAACCATAGAACCAGCCTCATCAGCCAATGAGGCAACCACAGTTATGGCCTGTTCTGGTGTCAAGAACTCTGAATTTATAGGCAAATTTAAAATAGGAAGTGTCGGATTGAAGTATATGGTTTTCTGCTGTCGATTGTAGTGTGATTCACAGACCAAAGAACAGACCTTTTCAACAACTGAAGATGGAACGGCGGGGGCGTGGCACAAGGGTGTAAGAGTGGAGCAAGAGTGACAGAATTGAATGGAGAGAAAACCATTGAGAAGCGTTATGGGTGCTATGTGCTGGTGGTGGATTCTCCTTAGGTGAAGAAATACAAGGGACACCATGAGATACAATTTGAGATTGAGGATATTGAATCAAGTAGAGACTGTGATTAATACAGACATAAAGTAAACACATTTTCCAGTTTATTCAACAGCAGCAGATCCCTTCTAGAGCACACAATCTGATAAACGCCAAGTCCAATCCATCTTTACCATTAAATACATCGTTAAAACCGTCAATGAATGAATAAAATTGAGATACTTAAAACAAAAATAATACTTGATGGGGAAAATTCGAATACACTGAAAAATATCTAGAGCTCTGATTCAACTGAAGACTCAAAATTTCCCTAAAATCTTGTTAGAGGAGAGACTTTCGTGGGCTATTTTGAAACTTTTCCTTTATGGGCTGAGGGGCAGAACATATTTGATGGGCGTAAGCCCATATAAATATTAGAATAACTATCTTAGCCCACAAACCTAAGCCCATAACCCATTATTTCTTAAGCGCTTGTAGTTGATTGTAGTACGACAACATCCTTAAATGCCGCAATTAACGATAGTAGCACTTATTTATAGTCTTCCAATTTGAATACTACTTATTTATAGACTTCCAAAATAAGCTTATAGAAGTTAGCCTTTGGCAATCCGCACCGGGATAGAATTTTTTTTTGAAGTCAAAACTGAATCTTAAAAAATGACTTTGTCTGAAAATTGGCCAAAAAAATTTCAAATCGAATCACGGTAAACCTAAATAAAAGTGTGAAAGAAAATGAAAAAACGACAATAGTACTCTTAACCTTTTCAAAAAGAGCAAACATGTTTCAAACAATGACATTTGGACAGTAGCCATTTCAAAGTTCGTCAGTTCAACGCATGAATTGCAGTTGCCTACTTTTTATAAGTGCTCGAATACTAAAATTTTCCTACTTAAAACATTTAAATATTTTTAAAAGAGAAGAAGATAATAATTTACTATCTCATTTTAATACGACTAAAAGTATTGAACATGACGATGAATATAGAAGAAAAAACTAATATATTTGTATTGTATTTTCTTATTTTCATATAATTATTTTTTAATCTTAAAATATGCTTTAAAACTTTTATATATGTGTATGGTATATAAATTACTTTCTAATTTAAAATTATCTCTATTTCAATTTGTATTAATCACCTGAATCGGGTCGGGTCGGGTCTATAACTATTCAGGTCGAATGAGCTGAAGTGCGACTTTGTTTCAACAACGGAGTCTCGTGAGAATTAGTGCAACGACTTTAGTTCACACCCCAGAAAATGATGCGCAGAGACGACTGTAGTAGAACCAGACAGACCAAATGGATGGATGGAGGGAGTGGTTGGGAGTGTGGGTGTTTGTCTCCTTGTGTTTCAGATATTTTAAGGTAATGTATCTATTGCATGTACTTATCCACTCTAGTTAAGTAAGAGGCAAATTGAGTGGCTCAATTTTCATACGCATTCATGTAAGTTTCATCTTCTTTCCTAATTTCTGCATGCGACGCGAGCTCAATTTTCAACACCTTCTACATTATCTATATATTATAATTAAGATCGAATTTATGTTTTTAGTTGTTTTTATGGAGAAATCACCAGAGGACTCTGTAGTGTCTAAGTGACAGTTTCTGTGTGCAAATTTCTTATTGTAGTTCAATAATAATTCATGGGACTGCACATTAGCTCTTTTTATAATATTGAGAAAATGTTAAAAGCTATAGATTGATTTTCATTTAATTTTTATTTTAAGCACTAACAAGAGGAATCTTTGCATTATTTCATCAGGCCAATGCTGAATTTCGGTGGCGGGATTGACTACGTGTTAAGTTCAACCTTTTCTGATGAATTATTTAGGTTGTCTGTCAAAATTCCTGCAATTTGTATATTGGTTGAACGAAGAAGTTTTTATACAGAGTTTAAGTGTAAAGCCAAAGGTGCAAGTGATGAACCTATTGAGAAGTGGAAGCGCGACAGCCTTTTCATTGACAAGCGTGGGAGATTTAGACACTTTAATCACAAAAAAGTTTCAAGAAAAAGGGGTAACACAATGTCTAGTTGATATTTATATTCTGCGCATTCTAATTCTCTGTCACTCCAATGCCTAAATGTCATTATGGTACAGGGGGTTCTTTGCGTGGTCAAGGGTGGAAATACGGATCTGGTTTTGTTGATGGAATTTTCCCTGTGCTGAGCCCCATTGCCCAGCAGATTCTAAACTTTGTACAGAAGGAAGTGGATGTAAATAGAATTTGGTCATCTCTTGACAATCTTCCTCTCACTAATACCACTTGGGACGACCTAATTAGTATAACTGTTCAACTTCGTCTCAATAAACAATGGGGTCCAATCATACTGGTATAGACCTCACATGAATTTTAATTTTCCTCCTATCTATCTTCTCACTATTTTCTATAGAATGATACTGATAGGGCATGGATGGGTATTTAAGTGTCCATTCCATCATGCTCAAACATTTTTTATGAACATTGCACAACTAACTTCTGAAATAGGTCTTGAAGTAACAACTGTTGGATCTTGTCCCTGCTGGCTATTGGAAAGCTTTCAAATTTGCATAGCACAATGATCTTTCTCCACATGTCCCCCGATTTTTGTGAATTGACATAAAAGCATCAATACTTCTTTAAAAAGTGTTGATTAAGCCTCTTTTTCAGTATCATGTTTGTCTTCCTAAACGCTTTTATTCTGGATTCTGTCTCTAGCTTGACTTTGTCTCTGTACATAAGTAAACATTCTGAATTTGTACAAAGATCCTCTAAACCTTTCACAAGACATTCTTCCAACCTTTTTTGGCCTTTCTATGATTGCATTTTGCAGAATCCATCTAAGACAAAAATAACAACTTAAAATGCTTTTAGATGAGTCTCAATGCATATTGTGTGTGCTAATCTTTAATAATTCCGTAGAGCAAAGGCACTAAACAAAGAAGATATCACTTAAGGAGTAATGTTCAAAGTCAAAAAAGCTCTTTAATACCAAATAAAAGGTGAACTAAACATACTCTCTACATAACTACATCTCTTGTATATCCATGATTCATCATCAGGAATAGGAAATTTTTGTTGAATATATACCTATGAGTTACACAGTCAATAACACTATAAGCACCTTTTCAGATGTGTGAATGGATATTGCACAGAAGCTCCTTCAAGCCAGATGTGATTTGTTACAATATTCTTATAGAGGCTTATGGCCAGAAATTACTCTTCAAAAAAGCAGAATTCACTTATTTTGAACTCCTTGAAGCTCGATGTATCCCTACTGAAGATACTTATGCACTTCTTTTAAAAGCCTACTGTAGATGCGGATTGCTGGAGCAGGCTGAAGCTGTCTTTGTTGAGATGCAGAAGGATGGCCTTCCCCCAAGTATGCTTCCATAAGTTTTCCATAATCCAGTTATATATGAATGGTGAAATGTGATATATTTCATATTGTCATCTTTTATGTTTCGTTTAGCTAGTTGATCAATTAAAGTTATGTGCTTGTATAATTTATAAACAGTTATTTCTTGCAACTGAATTCATATTATATAACCTCATTTCTAAAGATACTTGCAAACTAACAAGGTGTACAGTTCCTTTCCCAACCTTAGGCGGAGCACCTTGCCAACTCATGTCAAGGGAGTGGTGTCTAGTTGTTAAGTCAATGACATAAGTATGATCTATACATTTTATTTCAGCTGGCCTTATATCCAAGCGCTTTTAAGATTCAATATAAACATAATCTATTTAACATTTTCAGGTACAGTTGTATACAATGCATATATTGATGGCTTAATTAAAGGAAGAAAGGGACAAAGAGCTCTCGAGATCTTTCAAAGGATGAAGAGAGAGCAGTGTGAACCAACTGCTGATACTTACACAATGGTGATCAACCTTTATGGAAAGGTGATTTAGATACAAGTTTGTCCTTAATTGATAGTTGATCAACTTAATGGATTTTAATCATTTTCTTTATTTTATATATTTTACTCGTCGTCAGATGACTCCATCATAAATTATAAAATCTTGTTATTTAACCACTTAAGTTAAAGAGAATTTAAACATTCTACCTAGTAATTTTGTCCAAGTTTAGTAATTGCACACCCTTGGGTCCATTAACTTAAGACCGAAGATCCTTTGATGTTTCAACAGTTTGCAGCCCATATTTGTATAAGCTGTTGGTCCATTGAATACTGCTGCATTTATATAATGACGACAAAATGCATATCCTGTCCAAGATTCAGAATACTCATAATCATTATTCTTAATTTTATGGTTTTAAATCTTTATAAGTTAATCGTCTCTCTTTGACCTGTGTCTTCCTTACTGTGCAGGATGGTAAATCCTATATGGCTTTAGAGGTGTTCCGTGAAATGAGAAACAAAAAGTGTAAACCTAACATTTGTACTTTCACTGCTCTCGTGAATGCATTTGCAAGAGATGGGCTGTGTGAAAAAGCTGAAGAATTCTTCGAACAGCTGCAGGAAGCAGGGCTTGAGCCTGATGTGTATGCCTATAATGCCCTCATGGAAGCCTACAGGTCGATTGACAGAGCAGATTCAGACTCTATAGATTTTCTCTAGTCACTTTATCATACTCAGTGTGGGTTCTAAGTTATGTTTTCGCTAATTCAAATTATTAAAATATTCTGGACCATATTTAACTAAATAATGTCTTAGTTACTATGAGTCTTAAGAATACTAATTCTTTCAGACCAAAGAATGCGATATGGCATCTTGAAGATGTTTTAGGATAATTAAATTTAGGCTTTTCGGGATGCCAAGATAACTATCCTTTTGTTTGAGTTGGTTTGTTTCAAGCATCTTCAGACTTGGTTTATAATAGGCATCTTGAAGATGTATTAGGATAATTAAATTTACTTAGAGGTGGGTAAAAATGACCGAAGTTTGACTTACTTCACCTAACAGTCGGGCAGGTGTTCCAAGTGGCGCTGCAGAAATCTTTTCTCTCATGCAGCATATGGGTTGTGAACCAGACAGAGCATCTTATAACATCATGGTGGATGCCTACGGGAGAGCAGGTCTCCATGAAGGTAACTTACCTCTCATGGAATCCAATTTACAATAATTTTCTTAAGGTATGCTGAATTATTAGTAGTCTTTATACTTGAGTCGGAAAATAGTTTTTGTGTCTTAATACTGTATTCTCAAAACATGTTAAATACATTTATGTTTGAACTCTTGGCTGTATATATGTTAATTCAGTAAAAGAATGATAATAAATAGTCTTGAGCCTTTAAGGTATTCTATTTGATGTTATTTAATGCTCTCTATGCTACACAATTTACCTGCATGTTTCCTAGCTTCAATCCCTTGTGTATCAGCCTTTAAACGTGGCTTTTACTAAACCAATTTCTCCCATATTAATGCCTTAGCTATTATGTGGCATTTTTTCCCGTTTACTTCAAATGGGGATATCCTTGTTTCTTATTTTTATTCATTCTAAAATGCCCACACAGTAGCGAAGTCGTCCTCATTTCTGCAGAAAGCATAAATAGCCTAATAACTGCTCCTCAATACTACCTTTTAACTTGGTAGCTGTCTTTTAACTGCATAGAATCTCTGAAACTCTTCTCCATTTCATCAAACCAGTTCTAATCACATGCATTAGGTGCTCTTCAAGTGGAAGTGACGCTATTGAGGATAAATTAGGGGAATGATGATTTAGATGGTTGTGGCATGCATTTGTGGTGGTAAAACACTCCCCATCATAAAAGCCATGTGATCCCAGAATGATAGGTTAGAAAAGTGAGGGACCAAAAATGTCAAGAACTGAGGTGGTTGCAATAATATGAATTTTATTGGATCTTTTGGTACATGTTGGAGATAAAAGAGTGGTGAAAAAGATTCACGTAGTCGACCCAAAATTTTGTGAGAATCAGACTTGTTTCTCTACAAACATGAATATGAAAATTTTATTAGTGCTGAACTTCGTTAATCCTTTCACTATTAGACTCATCGTGATTAGAACTTTTTTCATTTGTGTTTTAGATGCACAGTCTGTCTTTGATGAAATGCAGCGACTTGGAATAGAACCAACTATGAAATCCCACATGGTACTTTTATCAGCCCACTCAAGAATTGGAAACGTGCTAAAATGCGAAGAAATTGTGAACCATATGCATGAATTGGGACTCGAACCTGACACTTTTGTCCTTAATAGTATGATGAACTTGTACGGTAGAATAGGCCAGTTTGAGAAAATGGAAGAAGTTTTAACTGCCGTGGAAAGTGGACCATATGAAGCTGACATAAGTACATATAATATCTTGATCAATATGTATGGACGAGCAGGATTTTTAGAGAAAATGGAAGAGCTATTCACTTCACTTCCCGCCAAGAAATTGAAACCCGATGTGGTGACTTGGACTTCTCGACTTGGAGCCTACTCTAGAAAGAAACAGTACAAAAGATGCATAGAAATTTTTGAAGAGATGATTGATAGTGGTTGTTATCCAGATGGAGGAACTGCCAAAGTGCTACTTTCTTCTTGCTCCAGTGAAGATCAGATTGAGCAAGTTTCGACTGTAATTAGAACGATGCACAGAGATTTGGGGACGGTGTTGCAGGTTTGAGACCAACTCCATCAACGGAGGATGCCACTCGTGGCATGTTTCGTATGTTGGAATACATTGGACTGAATATGAATATTATCGATTATACTATATTGTTGAATATTCTGTATGAAACACACCTTGATATGACTTATGGAACCATATTAGGCAAGAAGCAATACTCATGCAGGGCAGCAAGGATCTTTGATTGCATGATGCAGATATTGTCCCATCTATAAGAAATTTTCTTGTTAAGTCTTAATGCTCATTTCAGAACTATCCCCCATGGGATCTTCATTTTATACTCAATTATGTAAATTTAAATTATTTTATTAAAATTAATTATATTTATTCATTAATTTTTTTATCTATCCATATAGAGTTAGAAATATTCTTATAATGGTTACTTTAGAAATGGAAAATACTCCAATATAAAATTGCTTAGCCTCACCAACTTCTATTGTATTGGTTTGTTGACATATCAACCCACCACCTTCCTTATTTTATATTATTGAATAATTATTTACTCATTATTTCAATGATCTTCCATATCTACCCTGTAATTTTTTATGTAGACTAGTGGCACACCAGTTTTACAAGGTTCACACATATGCCTACCATATTTGTCGAAATTTTAATTTACTTTTCTACCTGCCGTAATTTTCAACTTATTTGCATTTGAGGGTAGATATAAACTTTATTAGTTTCAAGTCGTGTTACGGTAAATTTTTTTATTGATTTTGGAAATTCATAGGTGTCTTGAAGTTCTAACAAGCATATATGAAATCTCGATTATTTTGTATTCTTCTTGTCTAATCAAAAGAAATGAAAAAAAATAAAAAAAATGCTGCATGAGTAAGAATCATGGAAAGTTGTTCGAAATAGTTTAGATTATTCCTTCCTACCACGCAATATCTTTGGATAAGAACTAGTTTAAAATTGAATTAAAAATTTGATAAAATTTTGGAAAAGCTTTACCAAACAAGTACTAAAAATAATCTTTAATCTTAACCAAATATGGTGTACAGTTTTATTCATATGGGGTTTACACAATATTTCCAAAATTATTGGGCATACAGGTCTCATTTTGTAGAGTTGTGTACTTATATTTTACTACAAACCCTCTTCCCCAAAAAAGAAAATTTATATTTCTGGCCTGTTATGTATATTGATTAGTAATTAGCCCTGTTTGGGCTGTATTATTCACATTTAAACGAGGAAAATAATAATTTTTTTGGAGAATATGCGATTGAAAAAAAGGAAATTTTTTAAAATTTATTGGAAGATGTATAGTTGATAAGAAAGAAAGAATTTTTTTTTAATTTAATGGACGGCTAAGCACAAAGCTCAATATTTTTTTAGAAGCAAAAATAGTGTTTTCTGTGTGCGCAATCCACTGCATCGAACTTGAAAGATTGCAAAGTGTGGGTTTTGGTTCTGTTCTGTTCTGTAAAGCATGGCCTCAAAAGTGTGGGCATCAAGGGCTGCTTCATATCTCAGGATCTCTCTTTTCCATAGAGGCTTTGCCACTGGTACACACTCTCTGTTTTTCCATGACTTTCTCTGTTCGGTTATACGATTTTCTTGATATGACTTTTCCGTTTAATGAACCTCGATAATGTATTTCCTGTACGAAAAGTGTGTGATCTGGGCTTCTTTTCAATTAAGATCTGATTTTTATGACGTGGGTTACTGGATTGTGCTTTTTGTTTCACCGGGTCAATGAATGATCATTGATGTTTTTGCAATTGGAGTATTAATATATTTGCAATTTGCATATTTATAAACTATAATCATTATAGATCAATTTTCGTGTGCTTAAAGGCCAGTAAAATGCTGCATTGATGCAGAATGGGTTCATATGAACTGATTTTTAAGTAATCCCAAGTAGTTGGAAATACAGAGAAGGTCGTAATTTTTGAATCTCGAGTAGTTGAATACATATGAATTTGAGATTGTTCTGTGTTGAATTTTCCACTTAATTTGGGGACATATAATTGCCACTCAGGCTACTATTCCTTTATAAAAATAAGCTAGCTTGTTGAGAATATTTTGATTATTTATGTTTAGCACTCAGTTTGTTTGTAGATATTTTTGGCTGTGTGTAATTGCATTATTTGCATCATAATGTATTCACTATGCGGCACATTAATACACTTCAACATATAAATCTGCGAATAGAGAATCTTTCATACAACAAAGCTGACGTTGATAGAGACCTGGTTTGATTTATTATGGACCTTGAGCATGAAGATTCTCACACTAAAAGAAACGTTAGAAGGAATATGACATTGACGTTTTGTTATTGGGTTTTATGTTTAAATAAGCAATATTTATGACCTTGTCCATCGATATACAATCTTGCCAAAATATTTCCTCTCCAACTTATTGCAGTTATTAAGGATTTCAAGTATGCCGACACTCATGAATGGGTGAAAGTTGATGGTAGTTCAGCTACGGTTGGCATAACCGATCATGCTCAAGATCACTTGGGCGATGTTGTGTTCGTTGAACTGCCTGAAGTGGGGGCTGCCGTAATGCAAGGTGGAAGTTTTGGTGCTGTCGAAAGTGTCAAAGCAACAAGTGACATCAACTCTCCTATTTCAGGGAAGGTTGTTGAAGTTAATGAAGAGCTTAATAGTTCTCCTGGTTTGGTGAGTCCGTGATATATTGCCCGTCAATTGCAAAGTGTAATGTGATTGCACCTTCTTTGTTGTTAATCTCTATGTTATGTTATTTTTCTATTCTCCTCAAGCTAGTAGATAATAAGGCACGTTTTCCTTGGGCCTCAATGTGCAATAATATGCCTAATTTAATCTGCCATTGATATGCTGTCACATGGCAGATACTAACCTATTCAAGTGCCTCAGCCGTGACATGGTGCTTTATAGTGGGATTGTGTCATGTGATCTAGATGTTGACGTGTTTTGTTCTTGTCTGTGTTATCCTTCAGCTAAAAATGTCACTGACACACATTTGTAAGCTTAGAAATTCTACGTTTTCAGTTTGTGTTCTTTGAAAACAATTTGGGTTTATCAAAAGTTTCAAATGTTTGATATTTTGCAACTTCAGCAGGCCGTGGAGGTTATGAGTCGTTTTAAGAAAATAACAAAACTCACACCTTTTTTGGATGTCTTGCACGATTATACTGCTCAATGAGCGGCTCATGTCAATTTGCTCGCTGATAATATAGTTGTTTTCTTAATGGTTAGTGTAGGTAAATTCATATATTTTTAACCAAATTTATCATCTACTACATCACATGACATTGCTACTTGGGCTGTTTGTAAAGTTCTCTTAACATGCAAGTTCACTCATTGGTGTTAACTTAATGCTGCTTGCTCTAGCTAATGGAAAATATAAAGTATTAATTTCTCATTATTCTCCCTTCTTTTATATGTTTATGGTACCTGAAATTTCTTTTCCAAAACTGTAATTCCGAAATTTTGAATTGGCTATTATACATACCAGAATATACATATTGACTTCTCGTTATTTCTCTCGCTTACACTTTTTACTGAGCGAGCAATATCTTCAATAGGTTAATGCAAGCCCATATGAGAACGGATGGATCATAAAGGTGGAGATAGAGAATTCTGACGAGGTAAAATCCTTGATGGACTCTGACCAGTACTCAAAGTTCTGTGAAGAAGAAGATGCTAAGCACTGAGGGAGAAGACTCACAATTTCAATGAAGAAACACTCTGTGGAGGATTTTTTTTTCTTTTTCTTTTTTATTTTATTTGACCACGACGATGGACAGTACAAAATTATGTTTTTTTCTTTTTCCTTTTCTGCGGCAACGCGTTTCTTTTCTATTTTAAGTTCTTGTTGAATGCTAATCTGAATTAAGAATAATTTTTCTTAAGTTGAATAGCACCAGAGTATTTTGCAAGATCCTGAAATTGAAATTGCAATATTTTAACAATCCTTCAATGGATAGAGTACTGAAGGCATGTACTAAGTGCTCTGTTCAAATCAAGGAACTTGTACCGAAGAGCACTCTCATATGATGATACAATTGATATTCGGCGAACGAATTATTCAAAGTTCGATATATATAACTGGTTTTTAACTATTAGTTGCAAGTTAGGTGCTCTTCCACTTCCACCGCCATTGCCATTGTCACATCTACAAAGTCAATATTTTCGTTAATTTAGCAAGAAGAGGTAGACGAAGTTCAATGATCAAATTAGAGATACGAAGATCTAATTGTCACTTGAGTTGTGAATCCTGTCAGGTATCACTTTAGAATGCCGTCTTAGTTGTTGTGGATGAGATTGAATGCTCAGAATATATTGTCGATATATATTTAAAAAGCTTCTATATGTAATAATTATGTACTTCATAATTTTCACTAGATTATAAGTTCCAAATGTTTACATTTTTTAACTCAACCTCAGCAATAAACTAACCTAACGCGTGTTGGTGTTTATGAAATTTTTTTTTGTCAAAATTGAATAAGAACATTTTCTTTATGCTTCGAGCTATTGTCCATCAAGTTAAATATTTGTTAGTTTTCACGATTATCCATGTCCTCTTCAAATAGCCAAGTATACATTCAAAATCAATATTATCAAAATCGCATCTCTAATCACTAAAACACCCCTCTTGCATCAGCATTTCCTCAACTACTTAATTGAATAACACTACATACATTTTTGCTATCAATATCATCTATATTTTATTTAATTGTAAATGATGAACTCCAAGAGCTGTGATGAAAATCAATTATTGATCAACACTTTCAGTATTGGGCAATAAACCTATGCAGTAGTCTATGTACAAGCATAGCTGCCTACAGTACTCACATAATGATGCAGGCTTAATGTCAAAGCTAAGTATGTTCTCCACTTTTGGACTCCACCACCACCCTTCTAAAATACGCACCGTCACCCATTAGCGGCTCCGCCTGTCACCCTCGTCACACGTGGTGCATTAACTATTTATTACATCATCATATATAATAAATTTAAAATGGAAAATTTGCACTTTTCGTCCTCACAATTGCAAAATGTAACAAAATTTACCCTCGACCTTTTTTCGCATAATCCATCTCCAACTTTTGATTATGGAAGAAAACTCATCCTTCCCTCCGTTGTGATCACTAAATGACGGATTGTCCTTCTCATTAAATAAGCAAAAATAAAAGAAAACAGTAAAAATAAATAAAAGAGATAAATTGCAAATGCAATCCCATAAATCTCACTTAAAATAATTAGCTCCTATTTGATGGTCAATATTTGAGAAAAATAAAGTTTTGAATAATAATTTTCAATATAATGCATGGTTAAAAAATATAATTTTTTTTTGGATTTACGAGCAAAATATTTTATTACATGAATGTATGATTGAAAATGAGTATGTAAAAAATGTTTTCAAAAAATGGCTATCGAATAGGGGCTATATTTTAATATACTGCAATTTTTTCTTTCTTCATTTTCAACCACATATTTTTCAACATAATATTTTGTACGTAAATTTAATTTTTTTTCTTATTTTTTAATTACACATTTTCAAAAAATTATTATTCCAAAAAATAATTTTTTTTTTCTAAAATTTGATTAAAATAGAGCCCAAACTAGGGCTTAATGAGCAATAACTTCCTAGCCAATACACTAACTAAACACCACGTGCAAGCTCCTGTTTGGCCACGGGTGGGAGTGGATTAGAATGTTTAGGTGGGGTGGGGTGGGGTGGG